>JAJHSJ010002256.1:0-36308 GCA_021015155.1 Magnolia officinalis | reverse complement strand
TGAAGGTGAGAAGGAGCTCCCAAGCCCCAAAGTCTTGATTTTCAGCCACTTCTTAGCCTCACCTGAACCATCTCAACCCTTTAGTCTAGCCTGAATTAGCCATGGTGTACTCATGTTCTAGCCATCTCAAGAGCAAGCCAAAGATCCATCCATTTTACATACAAACATTCATCATGACATCTATTTTCTTCTCAACCCCCGCTTCTCTAGATCTCTAGTGAACATATGCTCCGTGACTTGCCGTGCATCGGATCCTATCACATCAGAAATTCTTAGGTGATCTAGTCCAGTTTTTCTTCACTTTTGGCATAAACAGCATCACATCCGCCTTCTAGATACGTCGTTGGACGTATGCTCTGTGGCTTGCCGAAATTTCAGATCTTGCCACATCAAAAATCCACGTGTGTGCCTAGTCCTACCTCGACCATATCATCATCCCTTGATATTGTTTTACCACACAAAGTAGAGACCGTACATTTGTACGGATAGAGAGGGTGCCTAACACCTTCCCTCTTGTAACTGAGGTCCCTTATCCGGAATCCGGATCGCAGATCAGGAGTCACTCTAAGGTAGGAGAGTCTTCGGATTTCTCCAACCTTACATGTTCTGTGGGTTCTAGCCGACTGCGGGATTCTAAGATTAATTGGCTAGTAGTGACTCCAACATTCATAAATCAGCCTAATCACCCCCATCATCAACACATTAACATTTAAATCAGTGTGGACACCGATTTCTAGTGTTACGGAATGACGACTTCGGTGGGGACTTGCTAGCTCGCACTAGCTGAGACCTGACTCGAAAGTGCGTGGTACTTTAATCTCAAGGGACATCATCTCTGTATTAATACAAAAAAAAAATCCTTTGGCCTACACTTGTCTGGGCATCAATCCAAGCCACGACTACTCGATCCCATGCAACTATGGCTACCTATGAAAAAGAGTCGGCAGCTCTGCCAGCTCCTGAAGCAACGACACCGGTACCGGCACCATCACGACACCTTCGGCAGCTCCAACAGACCCTCAAGCCAACATAACCACGCAAGAGCTACTACTTCGAACAATGCAAGAGTTACTGCTTCGCCTAGTGCCAAATGCTACACCGAGTGCACAGGCAACCCATGCCTAGTGCTCAAAACAGTTCAACCCCTCAACTCCCTTTGCTTCCTCTCTTCCTCCTCCAACAAATCTCATTATACCATTCCCTACAGAATTAGCACAAGATCATCAACATTCTCTTCCTAGTAGGAGATCTAGTCAATTTCAAGAGACAAAACCCCTCTCATATGATCCTTTTGAACTCACAGAACTCGAGAGCAATTGTATGATGTACAGAGGAAGCTACGGTAGCAGCAAGGGGTGGATCTCCCATCCACCAAATTCAGGGATCTTTGTCCCTTCCCTGATTCAATGACACCTTAAAAACTTTGAGGTACCAAAATTCAAAAGTATGATGGTACGGGGTGTCCTATGGACCACTTAAAGGCATTTTGTGAGGAGCATAACACTCTGGTAGGTAATACTGGAGCGTTGATCCATTTGTTTCAAAAATCCTTGAAAGGCGATGCGTTAGATTGGTACACGTCATTAGACTATCATCGAATTAAGACTTGGGAACAACTTTCTCAAGCTTTCATTGATCGTTTCGTGTACAATCTTAATGTAGCGCCCAAAAGGGCGGATCTTGCTACCTTAAGGCAGAGGAATGATGAACCATTGCAGCTTATGTTGGACGGTAGTGGGCAATGACCGTCAGAATGAAAACACCCATTGATGACGATGAGAAAATATACATGATCATCCACTCGACAAACCCGAGTATCTCTGGATACCTCGTCTCATATCCATATGCCAACTTTGCCCAACTCATTCGCGCCGGGAGGGAACAAGTCGAAGCTGAAAAAGGGTCGGGACAATCTCTCCCTAGTGGCCACATCAGGCCTCCCCAGTATAGCGGATAGTGGAAGGAAGGCTACTAGATACGAGAATGGAACAGAAGGGTTCCTGACCTCCATCCAACAGAAGAAGAAAATCTTGTCGCCTCTACCAAGGTACTCAATTCACTCCTCAAGAGGGACAATGGCAGGAAAGGGAGATTCCTCAGTACCCCAATCATGGTCAGCAGATGAGGATGGCCCGGGAACTTAGGCAGTTTACACCGATAGCCCAAACTTACAGCGAGATACTAGCCATGATAGTCCAGAGCAAATACTTACACCGCTACTGCCTAGGCTCCCCCAAACCCTCTGCCACCAAATTATAATGAGAATGAGTACTGTGCATACCACCAATCCCAAGGCCACCACAACGAACCATTGCTTCCCATGAAATATGTGGTCCAAGATCTGATTGACAACCAAACGATTGTGGTTACCTCTCCTGCTGTTGCTACCATCAATTACACCCTCCAAAATCCCCTGCCATCATATCAAGTATGCCCCAGTTCATCAAGAACCCCTACTACCAATATCAGTTAAGGAGAGCCACCCTGGTCAATCCAGTCCAATGCATCCATTCAATCACTATCAGCCCACAACAATACCCCCAAGTCTATAGACTGGGGCACACCCTACCAGTCCAATCTATTCACTCTCAAATACACAAGGGGCATCTCCAGCCGGTCCAGTCTCGATTCCCCCAAGTCTACAAGGGGCACACCCTACCAGTCCAATCTCTTCACTCTTAAATATGAAAGGGGCATCTCCATCCTGTTCAATCTCCGTGCCCTCAGAGCCACCCCCATTCAATCTAATCCATACATCCTCTATCTCACAAGGGGCACCATCTACCTATCCGTCCCTTGCTCCATCTGTCATGCTCCAAGAAAAATCTCCTTCCCCGATCAACATACCACATGCCCTAGCAAAATCAGGGCCCAGCTTCAATTATGCGGTAACTTTCCAAGAAGGACATTTTGCTACTCAAAGGGATTTGCCTAACTCTATTTAGTCTTCGATCCTTCAAGAGAAGAGTCTAGGATGGTTGGTCCCCGCCTCTAGGAAACAGGTCTAGGAAGATATTGAAGTCAAGATTCTGATTAGTCCCAAAACATCAACCATCACTTTTCAGGTCTTTGACATCACATCTTCATTTCATCTCCTCCTGATCGGTCTTGGATCCATAGAGTTAAGGCTCTCTCTTCGACTCTTCATCAAAAGCCAAATACATTTTTGGAGACAAGGCGCTGACCGTTTTGGATAATCTTGAACAAATCTTTCTGATAGAAGCAGTCAACCATCAAGAGCTAGATATCCTGATCATAGACATACAATGCTCTGATGAGGATATCTCATACCATGGTCTCGAGTTCGAGACAGAGATTTGCATACCTGTTGCATGTCCCATCCGATCAAACTATGTCTTCCCTTCAGTCGAGCACCAACATTTTTATTATCAGCTCGAATATCAAGAAAATGCAGGCATGACAAGACTGGGATATCAGCCTCCTAAGGATGAGATAGCAAAGCACAAATGTATCGGAGGAGAGTAAACTCGGCAAGAGGAAGTTGATCCCTTCATCCACACATCAATCAGATCCATTAGAGAAGGGATCATTCATCTGACTGGTAGGCGGAGATCCACCGTGGAGGGTCAAATGAGTGAAATGAGTCTAACTGAGTTATTTGAAAATGACTCAGGTAAGGGGCAAGATTTTTCCCTGATTGACTGGATCACAGACTGGGTCCTACTTGAGCAGGAAGAATCCAAAGACTCACAATGCATCGGGGATGAGCTGAGGAAAGTGATATCCAACACCAACTCAGATCCCAATCCCAAACTCATCACGACATTTGGGCACAGCAATGAGGGCCCACCTACTGATCCGTCTGGCCCTACCTCCTGAGGGGAGGGAGTGTAGGGCAATAGCTGGTTCGCAATCCCAAGATGGCACAATAAAAGAAAATAATGTTTGGCTCCTTAAGTCGATCAGGCAATCCCTATTTCACATCGCCGTCTTTTTCAAAAAAAAAAATCAGAAAATTCTCAAAAAGCCAAAAACACTGGATATTTTCGAAACACAAAAAAAAAAAATCATATACTTGTCAAAATTCAAAAAAAAAAAATTAGAAAAATTCAAAAAGCCAAAACATTAAAAAATTTCAAAATGCCAAAAAATTCATATACTTGTCAAAATCCAAAAACAACAGAAATTTCTCAAAACACAAAAACAATAGAAAATCTTTCAAAACTCACAAGTAATAATGTGTCAAATGCGTCTGTTACAACACCCAAGTTTAAAGTCGACTCATATGATTTTGATCTGGAGTTAGACTTCAAACTCATAGGTTTGAACGAAGCCCAGGATGTGGAAAATGATGATCCAACTCTCGAGCTAGAGGATTCCCTCAAAAAGTTTGAAACAAAGGCCAATGTCGTCATGAATGATTTTGAAATTGTGAACTTGGGATCCCTTGAGCTCCCTAGAATGGTACGCATCAAGAGATCCTCGCCTCCTGAATACAAGCTGACGATGACAAAATTCCTGAGACCCGAGGCTATCTAACTTTGGGTTCTCCTATGAAGCCTTACCCAAATCAAATGAAGAGCTAGTCATACACCATCTGCAATGAAGCCTGTAGTCAAGCCCAACAAAGCTGTCAAGATCATGCCCGAAGTCTACGATGAATTCTTACTGATGAACGATGAAGATAAGCTATTGCAGCATGTTAGGAAGTGCTTCAAATATTTAAAGCTTGTATAACGGATCCATGTGTATGCTTCGAGTCTTTATAACCTGACAACACTCTAGCCCTTCTTCATTATGGGGTATGGACATCATCGAAAGAATGAACTCGAAAGCATCCAATGGTCATGAGTGCATTCTCGTGGCAGACAAAAGCAGGTGCACAACATCCTACATCATGGATACAAATGAAGCAAGAAGTCAAGGAAAATGATTGGTGGTAAGCTCGATGCAACCAACTACATCTTGAAGACATAAAGAAAACAACGATCGCCAGGACCAACAACAAACAAATCTGAAAGAAAGGTTAGCAACATGGTAATCATGCACATCTTATCACTGCGCCTACTAAATTCAGGAGGCAACTCCAGGCCATCCTGAGACGGTCCACTAATCATCCACGAGGTTCTTCAGGGAGGTGCCCTTCATCTCACCATCATTAGGGGCAAAGATCTTCCAGAGCTCGTCAATGCCGACAAAGTGAATATCTATCATGGGTAATCCTACCTGACTATGTCAACAACTACAATCGTAAAGCTAAAGTCAAACGACAAAAGTTAACATTCTGAGGTACATTCCATCATCATTCCTTCTCTCCAATAAGTGCTCCAAAAATAAAGGGTTCAAAAAAGGAAAAAAAAGAAGAAGATGAAGAAAATAAAAAAAATGGACGGATAAAGAGCGCAGTCCAAAAAAAAAAAAAAGAGTCAAACCCAATGAGTGAGAACACAATTCACCATCCCATTTCCAGTCAAAATAGTTTAACCCAATGTCAACAACTTCACGGTCGTGATTGAAGACAAAGTCAGGTAGCTCACCAATCGGGTGGCAATGAATGGAGTCTAGCCTCCCGCTTCTGTATAAGAAAAAGAGAAATTAAAAGAAAAGTAACGTGCCTAAGCAAAACGGACGAGGTGAAAACCCGAAAAGGCGACTCGAGTAAAAACAGCGGGCATGTAGCGAACTTGGTGAAAACCTGAAAAGGTATTAAGGGTAAAAAGGGCACAGCTACCAAGGGATAGACAAGAGCAAAAAACTCGGGACATGGGTGAAATCCGAAAGGACTCCATGGGCAAAAATGACGAGAAAGTCGGTCATGGTGAAAACCTGAAAAGGCGCTACGGGCAAAAATGGCTAGAAAAGAAAAGAAAACGAAAAAAATAAAAATAAAAGTGCAGGTATAGGAGAAGCCAAGGCAACAAACAAAGTGAAGAAGCACAAGGAAGAGATTATGTAACGCCCTGAAAATCGGGGGTCGAGCATAAACTCAACTCCCGAGTTCCAGAACATCACTTATGCAACAAAATGAATGATGATTGGATGTTGATGAATTTGTGCATTGAAACATGAGTGAGATTAAGCCAAAACAGGATATCATACTCCAGAGACAGTTAAATTTGCAAGCGGAAGACTGTGATAGATAGATAAAATATATAACTTATGATGAGTCTCCAGAGTGTGATAACATTACCAGGTTAAATAAATACAAGTGCAGTTCTAAAATTTACCAAATTGAGGAAGTGTAATGCCTTCTATCCCAAGAACCATAATCCCGTCAATACAATACCAGGTCTTCATTGGCCTGTCAGAAAGTTACATGTAGGAGAACTCCTCCTCCACATCATAGAAGTCCGGCTCTGCTTCATAAGCATCGCCATCACCTGAAACTCAACAAATCTGGTGGGTGTTCGGAACACCGTCCCGTAACGTGGGAGTGAGTGATCAACTCAGTGGAACAGTAAAGCATAAGTTAACATGTTATCAAATCAATCAAGCAGTAATGATAAAGCAGTACAAATCAAGCATTTCTAACTACTCTTGTTAAGTGCAAAAATGATATGACATGATACTGTATGCTCTTGCCAAACCACCCTCAAGCGACATCATCTTACGTTCGCGAATGCTAACTCCCTCAGTGCGCCACATCTACAAAGCACATGCGGTGCGATGATGCTCATGATTACCAAGTTTTTTATTAGTCCATTTCAAATAGCAGTATTGGGAAACTAAGGTACCTCCCTTGTATCATTCCCAACATGATCCATTCTACGGTCGTCAATCCTAGTTGTTCTCATACGATGTTATGGTTTGAGAAGCTTAGTGAAGGCATCGCAAAGGGCTCGTCACCCGTCAGCGCGGATACAGATCTCACCGTATGCGGCTCAATTGCTGGCCGTCAGCTCGAGTACAGGTCTCACCGTACTCAGCTCAATCACTAGCCGTCAGCTCAAGTACAGGTCTCACCGTACTCGGCTCAACTCACACTCTAGTTGCTGTGAAAGACTCGCGGCCAATCACAGACCCTTGGAGTGTACTCGATGATACCGGGAGGACTCGTCGCCCATCAGCACGAGCACAGATCTCACCGTACTCGGCTCTCGCCGAAGTATCGACAGCTCGAATACAGTGTCCCATACCACCGTATTCGGCTCACGAGTTGGTTGCGCAATGGTCACTACGGGGAGGCACATGGCCCCAGCGTAGGCCGACAGCTCGACCACGGTGTCCCATACCACCATGCCCGGCTCATGCGTCTTAGCGGATCGAGGTACCATGGTTAAAAAGGGTTTCACTGGTAAGTTTGGTACCCTAGGTTCAAGCAGTAGCGTCCAAACAGGGTGAACATGCATAAGGCAGATCGGGTTACTTGACGAGCTCGACTAGCACGATCGCCCGTTGAGCTGCACGACATGAAGTGCATAAACAACTTCGTGTGGCCTAGCCACTGCCGACAGGCAACGCACGACTCGAGTTCGTCGAACACATCCCACGTGGCAAATGAATCTCAGCCACGAGTTCAATCTCGTTACCGATTGCCTGGACTATAATCATAGCCCCAAACACAATCAATTACAGAGATATAAAGCAGTAATGGATCAGGATTCAAATCATATAATCAGTCTGGTATTATCCGTTTAGGGCTGCCAGGGCTGTTGCACGCACTCGTTGCTCCGTTCCCCCATCACCCATGACGGATCATACAACGTAAATATAAATTTAAGCATATGCATTACATAGTTAAAATCATAAAGCAGTTAAGCATGTTATGAATCACAACACAAGCATGAGTTTGTACATGTTCAATTCCTAATCACACAACTATCAAGGAGATCATACACATAGTTAAAAGAGGTTGAGAATCATATCTCAACACCCTTATACATTGCAATTTGCTAACTACTACACATTCAGACATTACAAGAAACACTTAAACAAACATACATCAACATACATGACATATGTCGATCACATAGGCATTAGGCCAAATCCTTTCACTAGGGAGTTGCCCCAATCATAACACGCGTACACCCACGACGGATAGTCATGGCAAGCAGGAATCCAAGTTCCATATTCATTCAGCCATTTCCACAAACACTTGGGCCACACATTTAGCATATATAGTGTATATGGCCGTGGCGTGACTTAGGGCAAATCCTTTCGTCAAAGGGGTATCGCCAATACATTATCATGAATCCATGACAATTAGTCATGGCGAGCACGAATGAGAATTCTATACTCATTCAGCCATTTCCACAAACACTTAGAATACACTATTCCAACATACATAGTGTATGTTAGCAACATGTGTTAGGGCGAACTCTTTCGCCAAGCGGTTATTTTATCCGCGGTACCATGATCATACCACAATAATCATGACAATTACATTTCCAAAATCCGCACGTATGCGGTATTTCTAAAATACGTAATTTCAACATACATGACATTTACAACATGAACATGTATTTTTGCGATTCTTTTCGCCAAACTAGCATTTTATCCACATATGATATAATCAAACATTAAATAAACATGTCAAACATTTTCCAAGAAAAATACGTATACGGTTTTCTACGTATATCTAGAGTATGTGAAAATCCATATTCTTTATCGCTAATCGAAACAGGAAACGGAAAGCACTTTTTACATGTGCATTTGCATGCAGATCATGAATCTATCATTATCTGACATTGAAAGCGTTGAAAAACGTAACTTATACGCTTAAAGTCCTCACCTTTTGTCGTAGAATCGTAACGGAGTTGATAGGTTCGCTAAGCTTCCGTATACGGGAGTTTGGCAACCTAGAGAACGAAATAGGTTAGCTATTTCACAACCTACAACCACCCAAGCCCCAAATCAGATTAGGGTTAGGGTTTCTTACCTAGAAACGAGGCTGAAATCGCCGGAAAAGCGTCAAGAAGGATGCGGTGGAGCATGGATAGCAGCAGGGAAGGACGGCAGGGAGATTCTCCCACATCTCCCACACTTTCTCTCTCTTTTCCCTCTCTTAAATCCAAATTCGTATGGCTGGAATGGGAGAGGGTTTAAAGTCCTTATATAGCCTAAAACTTCACCAAAATAGACTCCTGTTCAAGGGTTACTGCTAATATAGGATATTCGCCACTTTTCCAGCACAAAAGAGGTGTTCTGGTGGCCCTCTTTGAGCCAAACGTCAGACTTAAGCTCACCCTCTGCGGATCTACGTGGGATTACGTTTTCGGCTCGATCGGATTCCCAGATCGCACGTGGCGGACCACTTTCAGTTCAACGGTCAGTGGGCCACGATCAGAAATTCCAAGTACATGTAAATGTTCCTGAAATTTTTCTTAATCCGAGGGTGTAATTTGGTCTGATTCTGACGGTCAGGTTGCTTAATACTGACGCGCAACCGAATGATGCCAGATCACTATTCCAGATATTTTTATTTGGATGGGAATAGTGTTTTTCACACTCCCTCGCTCCGGATCGAAAAGAATGGCCGTGGGACATCGGAATCATCTGATTTTGAGATGATTGCCAAGCCCAGTGGGGCGGTCCTTAGATTCGTGTTAATCGGACTCCCGATGTGCGATCTAGACCCAATACGAAGTTTCGTTTCATTCCCGAGAGCAGCCGGGTAATGAGTTTGGTTCTAAACTTTAGGGAAACCTAGAGTCACTGATTTTGCAAGTTTTGGGTCTTGCAGATCGTATTTAAAGCGATCCCAATGGATTTCATGGCTAATCGAGTTTGCACTTAGTTAACTTTGTTACATTTCTAAAGGATTTAATCCTAATTGTTTTCTGGTTGAGATGGTACTTAGGCCTTGTAGTTTGTATATAAAGTGATCCAAGTTTTACTACTTAGCTAGTTTAAGATAGTGTCTAGGGCGAAAGTGCTTTGAAAAATTGAAAGCACAAGGTAGCGAAGGGGGATTTTGTGAAGAAAATGGTTTAAGACGGGATTTGAGGCTTTGAATTGAGCGTTTGGGAAGTTAACCTGTGTTAGGATTGACCCATCGCCTAAGGTCGTCTAATTCCAGGTTGGTGAAAATCCGGGATGTTACAATCTACCCCCCTTAAAACAAAATTTCGTCCCCGAAATTGGCTAAGGGTAATAAGGGAAGATTTCTATTATTTCATTCGACTAAGACTTATTGATTCCAAGTTTCTACGTGTGGTAGGGTATACCAGCCGTTGGTTCATTTAGTCTACCCCCCTTAAAACTTATTTCTCTATCCATTTCTCATACCCTGATGGTTTGCTACAATTTATTTCTGTACCTATTTGGAGTCTTGACGACGATTCCCAATATCTAAAGTAAGATAGTTGTTTTCATTGTTTGATCAACACGGAGAGACGTTTATGGTGGGCTTAATCCTGATACATCGATCATCTACCGGGCCAGGGTAGGAAGCTCATCGTATCCCTTCCGAATCCTGATGGATCCTGGTCGTCCGCTCGTCAGCAGAGAGTCCATCGGTAGTCACCCAGGATTGGGAATTGGGTCAAGCCGCGAAAACTTCGCAGTTGTATATTTCAGTAACTCCATAGTCTAATCACTCTCTAAGAGTAGGGAATGTCCATCATTGAAAGGCTCAAATTGTTTATTCTAAGGTTGCCCTTTAGGTCTTAGTCTAAGAGAGTCCTCATTATTATCTATGTCCAAGGAAATGGTGAATCAAATCTTACTAGATCATCCTAAATCGGTTCTCATAGTAGGGCAGGCTAGGGCTTCTATAATGTTCGTATGTTAACAAACACCGTTTCGATCCGGGCCAGTGGAGTAGGGTCCACCACATTTCCGCTGCGTCACCCAGATCAAAGAGGTGTATTAGGTAACTAACTAGATTGGGCTCATAATGTTCTACCCCCCTTAAAATTTTATTTTCGCCCTTAGGCTCAAGATTTATGTCTTGCTCCGTATGTCGGAACAAGGTGTAATTTAAGTCTTTCCTTGACATGAAATGAAATGCGGTCTCCCCCTACATCAGTCTTGGTACCTAGGATTATAGAAAGGGGCTATCACGGATGGGTGTGAGTTTGAGGCAAGATGCCTAATTCTACCAAGGAGTTTTGTCGCGGTCCAGACTTATCCTCTTTAATTATGTTTAGCTTAATAGGCAGGCTATCTTTTTACGTTCATAAACACAATATGTATGCCAACATGGCATGCGATTTGAGACCTAATCCCCAACTGTCTGTTGCCCATTTGGGCAATTCCTTAGGCCTAAAAGACAAAGCCTCTATCAGCTATATACTTCTAACCCTTTTTAAGGACAAAATTATAAACTTTTAGTTGTAAATGGTCGGGCCAACACGGAAAGAAAATTGTGTAGTGGGTCTGAGTCGGTTAAGCCGAATAACTAAGTCTATTATTCAATTGGCTTAGCATAATTAATTAGTCTTTTACTTTCCTTAGCCTAACCAGTAGTCTAGTCTTAATTTAGGAGTAGCTAGAATCCATAGGTGAGTCCAAAGTCTATGCTTATACACTAGATGACTTCACTTCATTTCTAATACAGGAAGGGTTTTATCACTAGGGTCAAAGTTGTCTAATTGCAACTGAGTTGCCTAAATTTGAATTTAACTACGCCCGAGCATGTCACACCTACTCAAACAACCGCAAAGGGGGTTCTAGAGTTCACGTTCTTAATTGGTTGGATTTCCTATATTGTCAAGTCTGTCAAAGCACTGCTCTGGGTCCAAACTCTATGGGTCTATTTGTCGAACAACCCTTTACTATAAAAGCTTAAACTGTCAGAGTGTGGTGGGTTAATGTGTATCAAGGGACTTTATCATTTCAACCCTATTTGGCCAGTGGTCTTAAGTTGTATTAAATGGGACTGTGTTTGCTAATCCTACCTGGGATTGGGGGTGTGACATGGTTGGTAGGAGGGTGGGAGGGGATTAATTTTATAGGCCTTGGAAAATGAGCCTGGTGTTGGAAAAACGTGAGATGGGATTTCCATATCTCACGATGGGGAATTTCTAAGTGTTATTGGAAAGGAATTCTCGAATTTACCCTTAATTGCGTACATTCTAAACATGGTGTCGGAAGACATAGGATACACCAATCTAGGAAACATACTTTACACATACATTTATTATTACTTTTACAATTCAATCCACCGTAAACTTACCTAATGTAATTTGGCCGAACGGACCCTAAACATTCTCAAATAACTAAAACATTCTACCAACTACTACACCTATCAATAGGAAAACATAACCACCCTAAGATAGTAGCCCATGCAAACTACAAGACAACATATGGATGAGCTCGAGAGAGAGCCATGGAAAATGAGGATAAGGGAAATGGGGGGCTGGAGTTTTTGGTTCTCCATGGACTTGAGCCTCAACAGGAATTGTAAAGGCCAAAAAGGTAGGGAAGAAGAAGGGAAAAGGGAAGAAATGAGGTAGTTGGCAGTACGCAGTTTTGAGCTCCAAATGGGGAAGATGAGAGCTCAAACATGAAAGGAGGGGTAGGGTAGGTGGCTAGGGCTGTTGTGATCGATGGAAGTGAGTGAATCATGGCCGAAAATGATGGATTGAATGAAAGATTAGAGGAGAGATTTGAGGAGAAAATCGAAAATAGAAGGGGAGGGCGCTTGAAAGGAAAGATGAGCGAGAGAGAGGGGGGCTCCAGCCCCCAAAATCCCAATCCATTTGACAAATGGCACGTGCCAGGGGGTAGGGGAGGTCAGGCCGACCAACCCCAGCCCTGGCCCCACTTGAGATGGCCCACCGGACCGCGGTCCGCCGCCCGAGCCGCGGCGCCGCCGCGGCCGACTTGGCCGGAACCGCGCCGCCGTGGTGGGGACCTGTTCTCCATGGTCCCAAGGTGCCAAATGCACCCTGGTTCGACCCTGGGTCCCATCGGTTTTAAGTGGAGAGGCCCTCGACTCCGATTCGCTCCATTTCGGGTATTTCGGAACAATCAGACATATCTTACAATCCGGAATGAGTTATCTGACATAAAATATATGAATTTGGGGTAGAACGAGCTAATGAAGCCAACCAACCCGCTATGTCGGGTTGCACAGCCCGAAATTGCGAGAAAACCCTCCGATTGATGGTTATTTCCCCGTTTCAATATCGTTTGCTAAAGTAGTAGTTTTAGTTTGATTTCTCTTCATCCATTGGGCTTTAGGAGTTGTGCCCAATGAGAAAAGAGTTTAGAATAATTAGGAGAACAGTTTGGTGAAGTCGTATACGACACTTACTATTTTTTTTGACCGAAAACCTTACCCACTAGTAGACATCACGACCCATAGTAAGTCGCGAATTCTAGAAGTTTTAGTTGTAGTTTGTTCCTGATTTCTTTCCCATTACCTGGTATCCTTATTTAAAGGGTTGTGAACTCGTTTTTAGTCATTCATTAATCAGTTTCGAATTTATTAGAATTTATTTCTATTTTCTGCTTTCTCCTCTTGTAGATTCGAGAAGTCTCGGTGAGGAGTCCAGAGGAACTCCAAGGATTCGGGGTAGTTATCCTCATCACATTTATCGCACATTTCACTGATTCTCAAGGATTGGGATGAGGTGGATTATGATCTAGACCCTTCACTAGACAACCTAGAAGTGTTTTAAGGTCGACCCGTGCGACCATGGTTGAATACATACTCGATTTTGGCGTTTGTTTTCAATGAACTTCGCCAATTGGCGAAATCGGGGTACCTATGACTGTTGCTACAATCCCGTCGCTCCCTCCTAAGTCAGAGTGCGTCAGAGTGCGTAGTGTGACCATAACCCAGGTCCGGTTTAATCAAAATCATGCTCTATACCATCTTGTAACGCCTGAAAATCGGGGGTCGAGCATAACTCAACTCCCGAGTTCCAGAACATCACTGATGCAACAAAATGAATGATTGATGGATGTTGATTGAATTTGTGCATGAACATGAGTGAGATTAAGCCCAAAACAGGATATCATACTCCAGAGACAGTTAAATTTGCAAGCGGAAGACTGTGATAGATAGATAAAATATATAACTTATGATGAGTCTCCAGAGTGTGATAACATTACCAGGTTAAATAAATACAAGTGCAGTTCTAAAATTTACCAAAATTTGAGGAAGTGTAATGCCTTCTATCCCAAGTACCATAACCCGTCAATACAATACCAGGTCTTCATTGCCTGTCAGAAAGTACATGTAGGAGAACTCCTCCTCCACATCATAGAAAGTCCGGCTGCTTCATAAGAGCATCACCATCACCTGAAACTCAACAAATCTGGTGGGTGTTCGGAACACCGTCCCGTAACGTGGGAGTGAGTGATCAACTCAGTGGAACAGTAAAGCATAAGTTAACATGTTATCAAATCAATCAAGCAGTAATGATAAAGTAGTACAAATCAAGCATTTCTAACTACTCTTTTTAAGTGCAAAAATGATATGACATTGATGCTGTATGCCCTTGCCAAACCACCCTCAAGCGACATCATCTTACGTTCGCGAATGCTAACTCCCTCAGTGCGCCACATCTACAAAGCACATGCGGTGCGATGATGCTCATGATTACCAAGTTTTTATTAGTCCATTTCAAATAGCAGTATTGGGAAACTAAGGTACCTCCCTTGTATCATTCCCAAACATGATCCATTCTACGGTCGTCAATCCTAGTGTTCTCATACGATGTTATGGTTTGAGAAGCGTAGTGAAGGCATCGCAAAGGGCTCGTCACCCGTCAGCGCGGATACAGATCCACCGTATGCGGCTCAATGCTGGCCGTCAGCTCGAGTACAGGCTCACCGTACTCGGCTCAATCACTAGCCGTCAGCTCAAGTACAGGTCTCACCGTACTCGGCTCAACTCACACTCTAGTTGCTGTGAAAGACTCGCGGCCAATCACAGACCTTGGAGTGTACTCGATGATACCACGGAGGGACTCGTCGCCCGTCAGCACGAGCACAGATCTCACCGTACTCGGCTCTCACCGAAGTATCGACAGCTCGAATACAGTGTCCCATACCACCGCTATTCGGCTCACGAGTTGGTTGCGCAATGGTCACTACGGGGAGGCACATGGCCCCAGCGTAGGCCGACAGCTCGACCACGGTGTCCCATACACCATGCCCGGCTCATGCGTCTTAGCGGATCGAGGTACCATGGTTAAAAGGGGTTTCACTAGTAAGTTTGGTACCCTAGGTTCAAGCAGTAGCGTCCAAACAGGGGTGAACATGCATAAGGCAGATCGGGTTACTTGACGAGCTCGACTAGCACGATCGCCCGTTGAGCTGCACGACATGAAGTGCATAAACAACTTCGTGTGGCCTAGCCACTGCCGACAGGCAACGCACGACTCGAGTTCGTCGAACAAATCCCACGTGGTAAATGAATCTCAGCCACGAGTTCAATCTCGTTACCGATTGCCTGGACTATAATCATAGCCCCAAACACAATCAATTACAGAGATATAAAGCAGTAATGGATCAGGATTCAAATCATATAATCACAGTCTGGTATTATCCGTTAGGGCTGCCAGGGCTGTTGCACGCACTCGTTGCTCCGCTCCCCATCACCCATGACGGATCATACAACGTAAATATAAATTAAAGCATATGCATTACATAGTTAAAATCATAAAGCAGTTAAGCATGTTATGAATCACAACATAAGCATGAGTTTGTACATGTTCAATTCCTAATCACACAACTATCAAGGGAGATCATACATAGTTAAAAGAGGTGAGAATCATATCTCTCAACACCTTATACATTGCAATTTGCTAACTACTACACATTCAGACATTACAAGAAACACTTAAACAAACATACATCAACATACATGAATATGTCGATCACATAGGCATTAGGCCAAATCCTTTCACTAGGGAGTTGCCCCAATCATAACACGGTAACCCACGACGGATAGTCATGGCAAGCGGAATCCAAGTTCCATATTCATTCAGCCATTTCCACAAACACTTGGGCCCACACTTTAGCATATATAGTGTATATTGGCCGTGGCGTGACTTAGGGCAAATCCTTTTCGTCAAAGGGGGTATCACCAATACAGTAATCATGATCCATGACAATTAGTCATGGCGAGCACGAATGAGAATTCTATACTCATTCAGCCATTTCCACAAACACTTAGAATACACTATTCCAACATACATAGTGTATGTTAGCAACATGTGTTAGGGCGAACTCTTTCGCCAAGCGGTTATTTTATCCGCGTGTGTACCATGATCATACCACAAATAATCATGACAATTACATTTCCAAAATCCGCACGTATGCGGTATTTCTAAAATACGTAATTTCAACATACATGACATTTACACATGAACATGTATTTTTGCGATTCTTTTCGCCAAACTAGCATTTTATCCACATATGATAATCAAACATTAAATAAACATGTCAAACATTTTCCAAGAAAAATACGTATACGGTATTTCTACGTATATCTAGAGTATGTGAAAATCCATATTCTTTATCGCTAATCGAAACAGGAAACGGAAAGCACTTTGTACATGGGCATTTGCATGCAGATCATGAATCTATCATTATCTGACATTGAAAGCGGTTGAAAAACGTAACTTATACGCTTAAATTCCTCACCTTTTGTCGTAGAATCGTAACGGAGTTGATAGGTTCGCTAAGCTTCCGTAACGGGAGTTTGGCAACCTAGAGAACGAAATAGGTTAGCTATTTCACAACCTACAACCACCAAGCCCCAAATCAGATTAGGGTTAGGGTTTCTTACCTAGAAACGGGGATGAAATCGCCGGAAAAGCTCAAGAAAGGATGCGGTGGAGCCATGGATAGCAGCAGGAAGGACGGCAGGGAGATTCTCCCACATCTCCCACCTTTCTCTCTCTTTTCCCTCTCTAAATCAAATTCGTATGGCTGGAATGGGAGAGGGTTTTAAAGTCCTTATATAGCCTAAAAACTTCACCGAAATAGACTCCTGTTCAAGGGTTACTGCTAATATAGGATATTCGCCACTTTTCCAGCACAAAAGAGGTTTCTGGTGGCCCTCTTTGAGCCAAACGTCAGACTTAAGCTCACCCTGGCGGATCTACGTGGGATTACGTTTTCGGCTCGATCGGATTCCCAGATCGCACGTGGCGGACCACTTTCATTCAACGGTCAGTGGGCCACGATCAGAAATTCCAAGTACATGTAAATGTTCCTGATGAAATTTTTCTTAATCCGAGGGTGTAATTTGGTCTGATTCTGACGGTCAGGTTGCTTAATACTGACGCGCAACCGAATGATGCCAGATCACTATTCCAGATATTTTATTTGGATGGGAATAGTGTTTTTCACACTCCCTCGCTCCGGAGTGAAAAGAATGGCCGTGGGACATCGGAATCATCTGATTTTTGAGATGACTGCCAAGCCCAGTGGGGCGGTCCTTAGATTCGTGTTAATCGGACTCCCGATGTGCGATCTAGACCCAATACGAAGTTTCGTTTCATTCCCGAGAGCAGCCGGGTAATGAGTTTGGTTCTAAACTTTAGGGAAACCTAGAGTCACTGATTTTGCAAGTTTGGGTCTTGCAGATCGTATTTAAAGCGATCCCAATGGATTTCATGGCTAATCGAGTTTGCACTAGTTAATTTGTTACATTTCTAAAGGATTTATCCTAATTGGTTTCTGGTTGAGATGGTACTTAGGCCATTGTAGTTGTATATAAAGTGATCCAAGTTTTACTACTTAGCTAGTTTAAGATAGTGTCTAGGGCGAAAGTGCTTTGAAAAATTGAAAGCACAAGGTAGCGAAGGGTGGGATTGTGGAAGAAAATGGTTTAAGACGGGATTTGAGGCTTTGAATGAGGCGTTTGGGAAGTTAAACCTGTGTTAGGATTGACCCATCGCCTAAGGTCGTCTAATTCCAGGTTGGTGAAAAATCCGGGATGTTACAGATAAGTCCCCATCAGAATTCTGTCAGACTCTACCCAATCCAAGGGGTATGATCTAGTATGGCTACTCTTAGGGAGCCGAGATCCCTGGTAGACAAATAAAATACCGGATTCGACATGGGCTGAGTTCAATGTTCTGATTCCATCATCCAAGCACAAGTTCAGACACAAGCAAACACCTACAAATTTGGCACAAACAAAAATTTTCATTCTTTTCAAAAAAGTCTTTCTAATAAATCGTTTCCCTTTCTTTACATTAAAATATATATATATATATATAATATATATATATATATATATATATATATATATATATATATACATGCATGTACATGATAAGTAGCCACAAAGTCGGGGATCCACACAGTCAAAGCTCATAAGGCCAACAAGTTCAAAACTCCAGATGCCCACAAGTTCAAAAACTCCAGAGGTCCACATCTCAAAGCCCACAAGGCCCACAAGTTCAAAGCCCAAGAGGCCCATATTTCAAAGCTCACAAGGCCCACAAGTTCAAAGGCCCAGAGGCCTACATTTCAAAACCCATAAGGCCCACAAGTTCAAAGTCCACAAGGCCCACATGTCAAAATCCCACCAAGCCCATTGTTCAAAGGCCCATGGTTCAAAGCCCATGTTTTCAAGGCCCATGGTCCTAGGCCCACATGTCTAAATCAGGCCCATGATCCCCAATTGCCCCATTAATTCATTAGTGGAGGCCATCTGGCTATTCAATCCAGATCACTGTACAATAAAAACCGGACGATGACGCCCTCCCGCGAGATCGGACGGATATTTGAAAAATCCAAAAATATTTCAAACCGTTAGTCCCAGCCAACTCATCAGTGGAGGTAACACGACTGTTTACTTAACTCGTGCAAATAAAAACCGAACGACGACGCCCACTCGCGATATCGAATGGATATTTTTTTAAAAAATCTAAAAATATTTTCAAATAAAATCCCCAAGGAGTTTAGCTCCAAAGAGGATAGTTTTCAAAAACGCACGCGACGCGCAGTACACTAAGGAATCTCCCATATTCCCTAGTTACGGTTAGTGCAAATAGCTAAATAAGATTTGATCCCTTCCGGTTTCCCCGGAGGATGATCGAATCCGTACATGATACATGTACGATTGACCCAATCTCTATATCTGAACAGTCATACAAATGCTAGTAAAATGAGTGGATCTATCTCTGGGAAGAATAATCAAACTCAAAGTGACAACAATCCATTGTAACCAAAGTATCAGAATCAGCAGACTGCATGACAAAAGATTACCTGCACATACGTAGTCCGGGATGTTCAAAAAATTTGATCAAGTCCAAGTCAGCGTAGTGAGTTCCCCGTAAGGCCGTACCAACGCGCTGGGTAGCTAACCACTTCGACAATCAAATGGAACGAATACTCCTAAGGTGATTACGTAGCAAAGGAAACGATAGACCAAACAGTATGGGAATCCTCGTAAAGCTGCGACAAATGCACAGAGGCCCTTACTTTTCAGACTTACTCTCCGATACTATCAATAATCTGACGTGAAAGGGTTGTATTGGTGACCCATAAAGCCGTGACGAATGCGCATGGGACAATCACAATATTTTCTTCAACCCTCGTGATGTGTGCAAGTCATTATTTTCTAAACAGTCAACTGATAACGATGCATTGACAGACAACAGATTCGAATCACTATCCTTTCTGACTAGAAGAGTGGGGTGTCCACTTGCTTTGGCCTTCGGTTGCTTGCAACCTCCAAAGAGGGGCATCTGTAGACACCCCACCCAGGCTAACATCTTGAGAAAGCTAAGAAAATCTGGGAACCATGAGCATATCCTAAACCAAACCCTAATCCGAACCAATCCATAATACCAGCCGAAACCTTAACCTTAGCCAAAACCGTGATCCAAACCCCAACAAAACCTAAGCCATCACAAGCCATCGTTCAAGCCAAAGCATACCCAAACCTTCACCCATAATCAACCCATTTCTCGATCCATTTTTAGGTCACAATCGAGCCAATTTTGAGCCTTTTTAAGCCAAATATCCAAAACGGACTTTGTTTCACCCTCAGGACCCAACAAAGGACCCACCGGCCAAATTTCGGGAGAAACTATACCCGAGGTGGTAATTTGACTACCGCAGGCGGTAGTCAAACTACCGCTTCCTCTCAAAAAATGTGTGCGGAGCCAGCCACACGAGTTTCAAACTCAACCCAAGCTGGGCGGTAGTCGGATTACCGCAGGCGATACTCGGAGTGCCGCCAAGTGCGGCCCGCGTGTGGACATCTGGGGATAGCTGTCCCATTGTCCGAAAGTCAACTTTCTCCTGAAATTACCTCTCAATCCGAGCTTATTTACCCTTTTACCAACCCCATTAGCTAATGAGAGCACGCCACATGACATCTCTCTCTCTCCAACCAATCACCTATTGTCACATCAGTATTTACCCCTCCCAAAGCCCAAAATTACCACATTGCCATTAGAGAAGGCTATAAATAGCCCTCTCCTCTTCTCATTTCAACACACACCAAACCAAGGGAGAGAAAGAGAAAGAGAAAGAAAGAGAGAAAGAGAGTGAGGGTGAGAAGGAGCTCCCAAGCCCCAAAGTCATGATTTTCCAACCACTTCTTAGCCTCACCTCAACCATCTCAACCCTTTAGTCTAGCCCGAATTAGCCATGGTGTACGTCATGTTCTAGCCATCTCAAGATCAAGCCAAAGATCCATTCATTTTACATACAGGCATTCATCATGGCATCTATTCCCTTCTCAACCCCCTGCTTCTCTAGATCTCTAGTGAACGTATGCTCTGTGACTTGCCATGCATCGGATCCTGTCACATCAAAAATTCCTAGGTGATCTAGTCTAGTTTTTCTTCACCTTTTGGCATAAGCATCATCACATCCGCCTTCTAGATATGCCGTTGGACGCATGCTCTGTGGTTTGCCGAAATTTCAGATCTTGCCACATCAAAAATCCACGTGTGTGCCTAGTCCTATCTCGACCACATCATCCATCCTTTGAGATTGTTTTACCACACAAAGTAGAGACTGTACATTTGTACGGGCAGAGAGGGTACCTAACACCTTCCCTCTTTGTAACCGAGGTCCCTTACTCGGAATCCCGGATCGTAGATTAGGAGTCACTTTAAGGTAGGAGAGTCTTCAGATTTCTCTAACCTTACATATTCCGTAGGTTCTAGCCGACTGCGAGATTCTGAGATTAATTGGCTATTGGTGACTCCAACATTTATAAATCAGCCTAATCACCTTCATCATCAAAACATTAACATTTAAATCAGTGTGGGCGCCAATTTCTAGTGTTTACAGGACCAATAAGCTTTTAAAGGATTTGGAAAAAATGACAAACACACTTGACAGACCAAGAAAAATACCCAAAAAGGGTATTACCTGATTTGTAGAGTTATTTGAGTAGACCGACGTGGATTTCGGGTGGTTTGGTCGAGAGGATCGAGTAGAGAAGATGACCGAAACCCTTGAGAAAATAAACCCCCTTTTTCGCTTCGTTGACTTTTATCGAGCGGCATCTGTCGATATTATCAATCATTGTTTCGATGACATCGAGAAGTTGTTGATCGATTCTATCGAGTCTGTCTTCGATATCATTCTTGGCCACACGACTATTCATATTCTAAAGAGGCGTCGATAATATCGACCTTTTATCGATAAATCAAGAATGTCATATCGACAGTCATATCGAAGATGAAGATTTTCAATTTTCAGTATTCAGACGACTCTCCAAGTAAACTTTTCATATTTCTATCAACAGTATACTTAACAAAAACTATGTACACACACTGTACACAACAAAATTATAAACATTTGAATGTTTATACAAAAGATTGAGACCAGGAACCTCAGATATATCATTTGAAGCTTAGCAAAGAGAATCCTTATTTTAGTACATGTTCAGATCTTTGATGCACGATCTAAATTAATTCTTCCTTATCCATTTTATTTTGTTAACTGATTTGGGTGGTGGTGCAAGGGCATTGCTTCTATCCATATCCTTAAGAGGACTTTTGAAATTCTGCATTTCTCTGGTTAATAATTTGTTAACATGATTCTTACCAGAGTTAGGTTGAGTCCTCCTGGGTGTTATGCATTCAAACTTATAATGACCTGAATCACCACACAAATGACATACTGGAGTTGTTCTGGTTTTACTTTCAGAAGCAGCAGATTTTTCAGTTCTAGGTGCTGCATTTCCAGCCTTTGGCTTAAATTTTTCATATCCTAGGCCGCTTTTATCCTTTCTATGTCTTCCCATTCCTAACAGTTTTTCTAGTTTTTCGCCACTTTGGGAAAACTTGTAGTTTATCTTGGCCATCCTTTTGGATTCTTCTAGATCAAATAGGATTGTATGATGTTCATTTTGAAGAAGCACAATTTTATCTTTTAAGATCTCGACCTGTTTGTTCAATTTCTCAGACTCGTTTTCGAGAAGGATATTAATTCGTTCAAGCCTATCATTATCCATATGATATTGTTGCAGATCATTTATTAATAGTGCGTTGATCTCCAATGCTTTATCTAAATCTTTTTGCAGCAACTTACTTTTGTTTTCCGTTATTCCAAGTCTTTTAAGGATATTTATGCTATGAATGTAAAGTTGATTATAAGCATTCTGTAGTTTATCCTTTTCTTCTTCTTCTTCTTCAATTTCCTCATTATCAGATGGAAATGATTCAGTGGTTTGCTGTTCTTTCTTGTTCTCAAATTCAGTGGGAATGATTGAAGCAGTGGAGACCATGAGTATTTTCAATGATTTCTGATCTCCATCGCTTTCTGAGTCACTAGATTTTGAATTTGACTCTTCAGTATCATCCCACGTGACAGCCATTACCTTGCCCTTAGTTTTTCTATTTGGGCGTTGATAGGTGTCCATACTCCTGACAGGCATAACATTGTGGTTCGTTGGTTCTTCTACCAAATTTACCTGCAGAGGGTTTGTTGTTCACCTTTCTTCCTCTGGAAGGCCGCCCATGATTCTTCTGAAAGAACTTCCTGAATCATTGTGCCAGCAAAGCCACTTCCTCATCTTCATCTTCCTTTTCGCTCTCACTGTCCTCATGTAATGTTTTCTTAGAGGTTTTTAGGGCAATTGTTTTGGATTTTTGGGTATGTTTGAAGTGCAATTCAAAAGTTTGTAGGGAACCTACTAGTTGTTCTACTTTCATTTCGTCTATGTTTCTACACTCTTCAATTGTTGTTTCTTTGGAATTAAGCCGTTCCGGCAATGATCTAAGTATTTTCCTACAGATTTTAGGAACCAAAACTTTTTCTCCCAATCCACCCATGGAGTTACAGATGATATTCGATTTTGTGAAAAACTCCATAAAGGTCTCATGATCTTCCATTCTGAGACTTTTAAATTGTGAAGTCAGGACTTGTAGTTTAGATCTCTTTACAGTGCTTGTGCCCTCATGGTTGTTTCCAATAAGTCTCATGCTTCATTGGATGTCCCACACATAATTATCTGATTGAATATATCCTTGGACACGGCATAGTAAATGGCGTTTATAGCTTTTGTCTCAGCAGTCTGTTTTTCTTTGTCGAACACCGTCCACTTTTCTATGGATTTGGGTTTTGTGATGATTGTGCCACTGTCAAGTACAATTTGTTCAGTTGGTGACACGTATCCGCTTTCAACTATATGCATAGTTTGAGCCATCCTAGAAAGTAGTGCATCCTAGCCTTCCAATATGCATAGTTTGAGCCATCAAATACTGGAGGTCTAGTGACCGATGAGCCCTCACCTTTGGCCATATTCTCAACTTCAGTCAAGATCACTCTCTAGGCGGTGAAACCCTTAAAGAAAGACCCGCTTTGATACCAATTGAAATTACGGTGAAGACCGCTTTAGTTGAAGTCGAGATATGTCAATATGTCCTAGAGAGGGATGAATAGGACTTTTTAAAGTTTTTATAGTTTTACATAAAAATCCTATTTCACTAATCCTATAAATATGCAATTATCGGGATTACTCAAATGTAACTCTACTAGCTTCCAAGCTTGGTAGAGGATCCAATCACAAACTATTCAAGAGATAGCAATATATATATATATATATATATATATATATATATATATATATATATATATATAAAACTTAGTTTATGATGGATATGACTGTGTATGTGAGTGAGGTGTGATCAGATATATAGATATGAATGTATTGATATAAATCACACGCACATAAGAATAACAATCGCAAACACAGTCATTTTTATAGTGGTTCGACTACTTGTTTACTCCACTCCTAGTAACCACACTCAACCCTTGAGTGTACCAGATTTTACTAAGGAGGTTTCACAGCGGTTCACCTCAAACCTAAGGTTGTAAATTAGGTTCACCTTCAACCTTTACAACCTACACCGATGCTGATTGTTTATGCTCTCACGAGCAAGGGTCAACACAATGCACCCACTTTTAGGCACACTGGCCAAGGATCTTCCAAAAGAACCTACCGGAGGTTTCTACACGGTTCACCTCAATCCCGAGGTTTCATACAGTTCACCTCAAACCTAAGGTTTTGCTCGTTCATCTTCAACCGGATGTTTATGCTCTCCACAGAGCAAAGGTCCACACAACGCACCCACCACGTATACTCCCGCCGGAGGCCTCCTTGAGGACTTCAAAGGGTGAGAACCACTTAAGACCCAATCCTACAAAGGAATCAAGTGTCCTCTTTGACTCTAGATACTTACAAATAAGTTAATGAGTCTTAATTAGCACAATCCCGAAGATCTCCTCCTCCTTGTTGACGAAGAGTCTTCTCCTCCCTTGATCCACAACACAAAAGATGTACCAATATATAGTGACGGGTTGGGTCAAGGTTATGATGGAATCCAACTTTCTAAAGGTTTTCCTACAAGGAAGATAGAGTGGTTCCAATCATCTAAGCATTCAAGGCATCCTAGCTTAATGATTTGTCATTAAGGTAGTAGCTGGAGGATCCTTAAATGTGGAAGTTCATTCCCCAATCCACTCTATTGAATATCAATGGTGAGGGTGGATTGGAGGATGAACTCCCCTGAGAGAAAGGGCTTTGGGTATATGATTTAAGGTTAAACACTCAAAAGCTCTCTCTACTTTCTCTCCCAGCTATAAAGACAAGTCTCTTTTTAAATAGGCAAAAGGTTCTAATGGATATAAAACGGTCACATTTATGACAAAGTTCGATATCATCGAGCGGTGTCAATATCATCGAGCGTATACTCTCAATAGCATCGACGGTCCGCTCGATGACACAAACTCAAATGTCATACGCTTTTGAAACCTTTTGCCAGCTGGTCGAGGGCATCAATACTTGTGTCGATGTCATCAGATTTGAAACTTCGATTTCATCGATATGAGGATCGATTTCTCGACATTTAAAAAATGAGAGAGACTGGACATGAAATATTTCAGTTTTTAAAAAATGATCGAGGGTCAGCCGATGTCATCGGAATTTGCATATCGATGATATCGAAGGCAGTGTCGACGGGATCGATAAATCCTATAGATTTACCAATAAGCTAGCTGGATAGATTGTGTTCAGACTCGATCCAATCGACTCAGCCTCAATATCATCGACATATGAATATCGACTTCCTCGAATGGGCCCCGATCAAAGTTAAAACCAACCTAAAATATTTGCTACAAGAAATGCGCTCCCTCGATCGATATCATCGATGAACTTCCGATCTTATCGATATTTGATTTCAGATCATATCGAAAGAAGCATCGATATATCGAAGGAATTTGAAGTTTTCTTCAAAAAAACAGGGGCACCGAAAATCTTCCTGTCGATGATATCAAGTTGACTTCGATAGACTTGAGATTTTGAATATTGATGATATCGATAGGTGTATCGATACATCGATAATTCGTCCGGATATGTTATGAGGTTGCTGGACATATTTGGTCCCCTTTTCGATAGTATCGAAGGAGAATCGAGGACTCGACAGTGCAAGTTGATCATATCGAGATGTGTATCGATACAATCGACAGGGCAAGAAAACTTAGAGAATTTTCCTATTTTAAAAAACGTTTTCTTACCCAAAAATCATATATTGTTCTAGTTTGTTTTTAAGAGTTTTAATATACCTGGTGATTTGGGACAAGGGATGTGAGGTTTAGATTTACCTGTGGCGAGCTTGCACACATCCGGTTGAGGCAGACGCTTGAATTGATCTTCCTATCAGGCTCTGTAGACGAACTGACTCAACACTCATACTAATTGATAAACTAGGGCACTTTCATTGATGTCTTCATCTTAGGGCTCACTTGACTAACAGACTCAACACTCACTCACGTATATTGACAAACAATGACACTTTCACATAAGCCTCCTAGAAAGCTCAATAGAGTGCATGTGTGCATGCACAATGCATATGACAATAATATAAATATTAAAATATGCGGAAGATGATGGAGGGCTAAGTTGTCAAGTCTACAAATGTTGTTAGCCATACCAAGGTAATACAATGCAAGGCCTACATGACTAAGTGTTATCTGCTAGAGGTACAATGCAAATATGCTGATCCTCGACTACTCCACATATTAGAACAGTTCATCACTGGAAGCATCACCAATGTCTAGTACACTCCAACATTAGCTGCTACCCCATCACGTGCATGTTCAACTGAGTGGAAAATACATCACTATTTGCCTGGCCAATGGTATACCAATGCCCACCCGACCCATCGATAACGGACCCATTTATAAGCTGATCAGACTCAACCTAGCTTACAGACCCCAACCCTCAAGCGGATAGCTCAAACCTCTTTTCAATTGACTCCGACATGGTGGAAGATGCGACCTACTGGTATTTGGCACTTGGGCACTCATGTTATCCACTCAGTCTCGAAATTGAAGCATCATACCGGTACCACAAGGGTTTAGGGGCTTTCACCTAATGACATCCATTATGCCCTAATGCTAGAATATATATTTCTGGAATCCAATCCGACCATCCACGATGTGCCTGTGAAGGCTACAACCCCAATGTCACTATGGTGTAAAAGTGATCATGACATACAAAATGTATGAGTCATACTATCTAAGTCATGCATCAAACTTACGCATACCATGCGATCATACAGGGCAACCCTATCTTATATGAGGTCCCCTAAGTATCTCAAGCCAAATGGCGTAAGCTATGATTAATCGTTCTTCACAACAAGCATACAAATTATGTGTATGGGCATACAAATGGGTATAATATCCATTACACTAAGCATGTTGTAGTGTGTCCTATCAAGCTAAGCATACTAACATGTTATCAGACATATCATGTGATAATCAGCCTTAATTGGCACAACATATACAGAGAATGAGACTCGAACGATAGTCCCCACTAGAAATATAGAGGTTTATATGGTGTGGTCCACATTAGACTAACATCGGCTCCTCATGTAGCCTGCACATACAAATCTAGTAACTAGATGTAAGGCATGGATAAAATACATATGATATGGCGGGGTCCACTGAAAATGACTTGGATGGACACCCACATGTGGAACATGTGTGCCACTAGGCTATCAATTTATTGGGCACATGACCCACTGATGATATCCCAAAACGATCAGATTATCATCGACATCAATAGGATGATATGCACCAATTGAACATTGCCGATGTAATCGATGATTACAAATTGTTGGTTACTCACTAGGATGTGATCATGTGTTTGCGGCCCATCTAATTCTTGAGATTTCATCATTTCAGGCAAAGTATATACCTCAGCGGATTTAATACAAGCATAATGTCAAAATTACATATACACACTAATGAGAAATATTACAAATTAATTTAATAATTAAATTCAAACCTTTGTAAATATATTATGGATATTACCTTAAGATTATAAGAATTTTGAATATAGGGTGCCAAACTGTAAGTGTTATGGTCTCATGGCCCTTTGGTTGTCAAATTTTGTTGTGTCAAAACATCTATCTGTGTCTTGTGCTTGTGTGGTGATTTATATGTATTCAAGACACTGCATAAACACTTCACGACATTGGATGTCTTTAAGAAATACAAAGTGTACTTCATCATCCTATCAATGTTTAAAGCTACAATGTTGAAGTTCAAGTCTCAAGAAACAACTTTAAGACTCAAGAAATGACTTCAAGACTCATAAGCAACGCATGAAGTAGTTTACACGCTGATGAAGATCTCAAGATTAAAGCTACAACAAGTTCAAGATCTCAAGCTTGATATGGTTCAAATATCTACATTCGTTGAATGGTTGAAGTTCAATGTCCATACGACATGTTTTCAGGTTTGACTGACCTTAGGTTGACCTTATAAGTAGGTCACTTTGGATACATAAATCAAATATTTATTTTACATAAGTTTGGTCTATTCTACGACCAGTCCTAGCTCCTGTTCGACCAGTCCTAGCATTGGTTCGACTAGTCCAAGAAATTCCTCGACCAGTCCTAAGTTGTTGAAGATTTTTGGAATTTTTGGGTACACCTACGACCAGTCCTAGAGGTCCTTCGACCGGTCGTAGGAGTGTCTTCGACTCGTTCTCGACCAGTCGTAGGGCTACGACTCAAAGTCCAGCAAGCTAATCTATGGTCCTACGACCAGTCGTAGAGAGATACGACCAGTCGTAGGTGACCCACGACCAGTCGTAGGCTTCCCACGACCAGTCGTGGAACGACTTTCAAAGATCGTGCTCAATATTTCAAATATCCGTTAAAGCTACAACCAGTCGAAGGTTTCTAAGACCAGTCGTAGACGCGATTTTTGTTTCTATAAATTGAACACGAAATTCAGAGTTTTGACAATTCAACTCGATTCAATTCAAGAAATTTCAAGTGATCACTCTGAGATAAGTCTGTGTTTATTTTAAGCTACGTTGTGCTTATTTAATATTCCTTTTTGCTAGCTTATTTAATTTGATTTTGTTTCTGTATTCCAATCTTATTTGAAAAGAGGAATTACCTTATTCATTTTTCTTGGAATCAAAATCAAATATAGCTACGCCCAACTAGTTAAAATCTAAAATCTATTAGAATTTAGAACCATATTAAAGTGAGTATTGGAAATTGAACTTTGACATTCAATCATCTACTCCGATTGGTTCTACCGGGCTGCTACGAAAAGGAGAAATCCAGGTATTTTACAATTCTGTAAAATTTCATTACTTTTGGTTTTGTTTGAGGTTAAGCCAGAAAAATCTCATTGTATTGGTTATCTGAGGAGAGCCAGAAAACTCAGAAAAGAGGGGTTTTTGAATTGTGTAAGCCCGAGTGAAAAAGACACAATTGTAAAAGTTTTGGGTGAACCTGTGAAAACCTATTTGATAGTGAACGCTAATATCCCCTGTGTGAGGATATTAGGAGTGGAGTAGCATTCTGTGTGGCTGTTGAAAGACAGTTGGTGTACACACAGGCGAACCACTATAACTCTTTGTCTTGTGGATTGAATGCTTGCTTAATTTTCATATCTTTTATCATTCAATTGTGTGGAATGTACAAGTGGATGTGAATGTTGTAACTATTTACATTTCAAGCAAGTGTGGGGATTGTTGTAATAAATTTAGATCTATATTTCTGCATTTAATTTCAATTCCTTGCTATTCATTTATTTCTATTAAAATTGAGTCCTTGATCCAAAAGATGTTCTAGAAATAAGGTTGTCCTACCATAAGCCCTTGTTTATTATGGTGTGTAGGTTGTCCTTAGAACTGAATTTGTATCAATCTCTCAATACTTATTTATCAAGGTGATTTGATTTCAACATTGTGAATTGATTTATAATTGTAAGGCTATTAGTTTACTTATTTCCGCTGATTTTATTTTAATTTGGCATAGTCCTATTTACCACCTCCCCCCCCCCCCCCCCCCCCTCTCTAGAACATATAGCTTGGCCTTTTCAAGTGGTATCAAAGCTAATAGCTCATTTTGTTACTTTTATTTGGATTTATTTCCTGAGCTAACGATCTAAGCTATATAAAAAGATGTCAAATTTTGATAGCCTTTCAGTTACTAGGCCTCCACCCTTTGATGGCTCCAACTATGCCTATTGGAAAGCCAGAATGAGGATCTTCCTCAAAAATGGATGAAATGAAAGTGTGTGGCAAGCCACAGTGACTGAATGGAATCCTCCTATCATGGAAGTAACTGGTGTTGATGGTTCAAAATCTATGAAAATTACACCGTATTTCCAATGGACCACACTTCAGAAAAATGAGAGTAGTGCAAATGCTAAAGCACTAAATGCAATCACTTGCGCACTATCACCGGATGAGTTCAAAAGAATCGTATCCTGTGATACTGCAAAGCAAGCCTGGGATATATTAGAAATGACACACGAAGGTACATCAATTGTCAAGAAATCTAAAGTCCAACTCCTCACAACTAAATTTGAAGAAATTCATATGGAGGAAAATGAAATGTTTATGGACTTTTACACTAGATTGAATGACATTGTAAACTCAATGTGGGGTCTTGGCGATAAGATCCCAGAAAGTAAAGTGTGTGCAAAAATACTACGCTCTCTTCCTGAACGGTTCAATTCTAAGGTAACCGCAATCCAGGAACTTCGTGATACGGATAATATGAGGGTAGAAGAATTAGTTGGTTCTTTACAAACCTATGAATTAAGTTTTAAAGCTCCTAAAGGTAAATCTATTGCTTTGAAGTCGTCTAAAGGATTACTCAAGAAAATTCAGATTCAGAAAATTCTGAAGATGATATGGCCCTTTGGCGAAAATGTTTTATAAGATTTTCAAAAGTAAGAAAAGAGTCGACTTTCAAAAGGCAAATGAAAAGAAACGTTCTAAACCTAAGTCTAAAACTTGGAAGTCTTTGAAAGATAGTCAATGTTACAACTGTCAAGAATATGGGCATTTAGCAAACAAATGTCCTAAAAAGGACAGATCCAAAGGAAGGGTATGTTGGCTACTTGGGATGAATCGTCTGATTCTGAAGCCTCTTCTGAATCAGAAAATTCAGAAACCGAGTCGGGCAGTGAACTTAAGGCCCTTATGACTCTAGCCAAGTTTACTTTTCAGATCACGATGATTCAACAAGTGAAGAAAATTTGGATAGTGATCATGAAAATGATGAAGATCTTCAAGATGCTTACAATGCCTTATATAAGGAAAGTTGTAAAATTGCTGTCAAACTTAAACTTCAAAAGAAAAGTTTTTTAAACTCAAAGAATGTTTTGAAACCCTTGTTTTAGAAAAATCCCAAATTTCAGATTGTTTTGAAAAATCAAAGTGTGATCTGGAATTCAAAACCTCCCTGATTGAAAATTTGAAATCTGAAAATGAGAAACTTAAAAATGAAGTATCTTCTCTTCTGAGTTTGAAGGACACATGGAGATATGCCCAAGGTGATCCAAAATTAGAAAAATTATTATCCGGATCAAGAAAATGTGGCGATCGATCCGGGTTGGTCTATGATAAAAACACGTCTCCTAAACAGAAGAATACTCCTTCCAATTTTGTGAAAGGAGAGACTTCTAACTCAAAAGGAAAAGGTACTAGTCAAGTTTTTTTAAAAATACAAAAACTTTTCAAAAACCCAAAAGCAGCTATATAAATTTTAAAAATCAGATTCGAAACCCACTAGCTGAAAAAATTGTTGATTTACTTAAGGAGCTATTAAAATCTAACTCAGTAGGTCACTCTTACAACTGTAAACAAAAGAAGACCAACTATTCTCCTAAACCCAAAACAGTTCTGAAATGGGTTCCTAAGGTTGCCTGTTTGGTTGCTCACACTGCTTTCAAAGCTACAAACCTTTCAAAATGGTACCTAGATAGTGGATGCTCCAGACATATGACAGGCGACAAGGCGCTATTCACCGATCTTAAAGATATGACTGATGGGTCAGTCACATTGGGTGATGGTAGCAACTGCAAGATAATTGGCAAAGGTACGGTCCAACTCTATAACCTTCCCTTATTTAAAAATGTTTTATATGTTGAGGGTTTAAAACACAACCTGTTGAGCATATCTCAAATATGCGATAACAACCATAGTGTTAAATTTCTAATCAGGTTGTGAAATTATAAACAAAAAGGGTTCTGTAATATTAACTGGTCGCAGAACTTCTGAAAACTGCTATATAGTAAGCGATGGTAGCTCATCTAAACAAACGTGCTACATGGTCCATACCGATGAGACATAATTATGGCATAAACGCCTCGGACATGTACACTACCGAAATTTATACAGATTGAGCAAAGGAGAACTAATTAGAGGTCTACCTAAGATGCAAAAAGTAGACAAGATTTGTGGTGAATGCTAGTATGGTAAACAAACTAGGAGCTCTCACAAAAAGGTGAACTCGAATACCACCACAAGACCACTCGAGCTTCTCCACATGGATCTTATAGGACAACAACAACGGAAAGTCGAGGTGACAAAAAATACATCTTAGTTATCGTAGATGATTATACAAGATACGCTTGGGTTTCATTCTTGAGGGACAAATCAGAAACCCTTGATGAAGTGAAAAAGATTATAAAATGGATTCAAACTGAAAAATGTTCTCAAGTCAACAAGATCCGTAGTGATCATGGATCCGAATTTGAAAATAGCGGTTTTGAGAAATTCTGTAGCGATCAGGGAATATCGCATGAATTCTCTGCACCTAAGACTCCTCAACAAAATGGAATTGTCGAGAGGAAAAATAGAGTGCTTCAAGAAATGGGAAATGTTATGTTAAATAGCATGAAGCTCCCTAGGAATCTCTGGGCTGAAGCAGTGAATACTGCCTGCTACATTATTAACCGTGTTTATATTTGCAAATCTAATAATAAAACGGCTTATGAAATGTGGTTTGAGAAAAAGCCTTCTGTCAAATACTTTCGAGTTTTTGGCAGCAAGTGCTATATTTTGCGTGACCGTGAAAATTTGGGAAAGTTCGACACTAAAAGTGATGAAGGGATCTTTTTAGGATATTCTTTAAACAGTCGCGCATATCGTGTTCTGAACAACAGGACCAGTGTGATTCAAGAGTCAATAAATGTTATGATTGACGATCATTTGAATACACCTGTCCCTAGTTCAAATAATGATGAAGTTCTTATACTTGAAAAACAAGAAACTTCATCAAGTGAAACTAATTCTGAATTAAGGACTGTTAAAGATCATCCAACTTCTCAAATACTTGGAAACCCTCTCACTGGTGTGCGCACTCATAGACAATTAGAGAACATATGTAACTACGTATGCTTTACATCCCAATAGAACCGGTTAACGTGAGAGAAGCACTTTCGGATGAAAACTGGATAGTTGCGATGCAGGAAGAACTTAATCAGTTTGTCAGAAATGATGTCTGGTACCTTGTTCCTAGACCTAAAGATAAACATTTTATTGGAACAAAATGGATTTTCAAAAATAAATCTGATGAACTTAGAAATATTATTCGAAATAAAGCAAGGCTAGTTGTACAGGGGTATACACAAATTGAAGGTATTGACTATAATGAAACATTTGCCCCTATAGCTCGTCTTGAATCAATCAGACTTTTTATCTCCATTGCTTATTTTAAGAAGATTAAAATTTACCAAATGGATGTAAAAAGTGCCTTTTTGAATGGTGATTTACGTGAAGAGGTATATGTTGAACAACCTGCAGGGTTTGAAGATCCTAAATTTACTGATCATGTGTATCATCTTAAGAAGGCTCTCTATGGTCTGAAACAAGCTCCCAGAGCATGGTACGAAAAACTGACTAAGTTTTTACTGAGTCATAATTTTCAGATGGGATGTGTTGATAAGACGCTCTTTGTTAAGAAAACATAACGATGATATTCTAATGGTTCAAATATATGTTGACGATATTATTTATGGATCAACCTGTACTAACATGACTGTTGAGTTTGCAGATTTAATGAAGTCTAAATTCGAAATGAGCATGGTTGGAGAATTAAATTATTTCCTAGGGTTGCAAGTAAAACAACAACCTGATGGAATTTTTATCTCTCAAACCAAATATGCTCTGAACTTAATTAAGAAATTTGGATTTGAGAATGGTAAAAATTTTGATACTCCTATGAGTACAACTTTGAGACTCTCAAAAGACTCTACAGGTAATGATGTGGATCCTAAATTGTATCGTAGTTTGATTGGTAGTTTGCTTTATTTGACTGCAAGTAGACCAGATATCGCTTTGAGTGTTGGTATTTGTGCTCGTTATCAGTCAAATCCTAAAGAATCTCACTTAACTGCTGTTAAGCGGATTATGCGATATGTCGCAAGTTCTGCTAAACTGGGTCTCTGGTATCCACATGAGACTAGTGTTCAATTAGCCGGGTACTCAGATGCTGACTGGGCTGGAAACATTGATGATAGGAAATCAACCAGTGGTGGTTGTTTCTACATTGGAAATTGTCTTGTTTCTTGGTTTAGCAAGAAGCAAAGTTCTATATCGCTATCAACAGCTGAGGCTGAATACATTGCTGCTGGAAATGCATGTACTCAGCTTGTTTGGATGAAACGTATGTTAAGCGATTATGGAATTACACAGGATTCTATGATTTTGTTTGTGATAATTCCAGTGCAATAAATATCTCAAAAAATCCAGTTCAGCATTCACGTACTAAGCATATTGACATTAGATTTCATTACATTCGTGAATTAGTGGAAGAAAAATTAATATATTGGATTACATTCAACCGAGACTCAACTTGCGGACATTTTCACTAACCGCTCGACAAAAGCAGGTTTAATAAATTAAAGTTTGATCTCGGTATGTGCAATTTAAATTGAATTTGCATGCTTTGGTGTATCATAATGTACATATGTTTGATGTTTTATTTGCTTAAATTTGGAAATCATTTGAAAAATTGTAAATTTTAGTCGGTACTCGACCAGTCGTGAGTGTACACGACCGGTCGTGATACGACCGGTCGAACACATCCACGACCGGTCGTGAAACTCGTGAATTCACTTTATTTTGGGAGATTGGCTCTTCTTCTTCATTTCCTTTTGTCTCTCCAACGAGCTAGCCTCGACCGGTCGAACCCACCTTCATGATACTTCAAGGTTAGTGGTTCTTTTACAATTTTCTGCAGATTCTTGTTATTGGTGTTTCAAATTTCACTCTTGTAGAATCTATTTGCTCTTTCATTGCAAGTTTGGGGTTTCTCTTCAAAAATCTGTTCTATCAAAACCCACTTCTTCTTTCTTGCATCTTATAGTTTCCTTGATTCCTCCTTTGAAAATGGATGCTAGGGGTAAAAAGAAAACTACACGTGGTCCCTCTTCATCTAGATCAGCATCTATTACGCAACGTCATCTTCGCTCTCCCGAAAATGATCCTTCAGATGCACGGGATTTGCGTATGCAATATTATTGTTGAGCGTCCTGTTAATGTTAATCACATTGCTTCCTTTGTATCCTTCCTCTGTTGCAATCTGTGGGATGGGATAACATCTTACATTGGGGTGGAGCTGCATACCAGTCCATTGCCCAATCCATGTTTGCATGTATTTGTGATTCTTCTCTTGAGAATTTAACCTTTAAAATTGATACTCAAGAAGGCTTATTTTCAGTGGATCGACATTTGATAGCTCACCTTATGGAAATCCTGTCAATGATGAGGGCATTCCGATTCATATATTACATGACAAATTCTCAGAATCTGAACGACAAATGCTTACTAGAGATTTGTGTAATTTGGATGTTCACTGGACTCATAAAGGTCATGCACTTCCCTTAAGGTACTTGTTACCCAGACACAGAGTGCTTCACAGGATTTTCATCTCAAATCTATATCCGCGTTCTGGTAATAAAACCGAACTCACTGCATTCATGGTTCGTGTTTTGCATTCTGTCATCTCTGGTGCGAAAATCTGTCTACCTTCGTTAATTTGTCACTCCATTCTTTTGTCTCGTCACCATCCAGGTCATAGTGATATTCCCTTTGGTTATTTGATGACTATGCTCGCCAATCATATGCTCGTGGCTATGCCTGTTAGAGAAAAACTCATCCATCATCTCCCTTTTAATAATTCCAATCTTAACAAGATGAATTTAGAATTGGTTCCTGGCCAAGTGGATGCTGGTAGCAGTGGTGCTGAAGCAGGAAATGCAGATCAAGCTGGTGATCTTCCTGGAGACGTAAATATGGATGATTTATTTGAAGAACTTGAGTCAGACTCGGCTGATGATCCTGACTTTCAGCCTTCTGATTTTGATGAGAGGTTGAATTCTCTTCAAGAACAGGTGGCTCAAATTCGTGTTACCCAAGACACTCAATTTTCTTATTTACGCAAATATATGAGGCGGGTTGCTAGGGGTTTACACAAAAGTGATCCATCTAATCCTGCTCCCTCTTCTGGTTCTGACTGAATTTTTATTTGGTCTGTAATAACTAATATTTTTCTTTGCTTTTAGTCTGAACTTTGCATGCTTACTGACTTTTTGTTGAATTATGCACCTGCTCTCTTGCATCTATATTCCATCTCCTATTTTCCTTATCCTTGCTGCCCTTCTTCCTTTGTCATTTTATGTCAAAAAGGGGGAGA
>JAJHSJ010001783.1:0-66785 GCA_021015155.1 Magnolia officinalis | reverse complement strand
GAAGGCCAGAGAAAAGAGAAGAAGGAAAGAAAAAATGAGGGAAGAAGAGAAATGAAGAGGTGTGAGGAAGGAGAAGAGAGTTGAGGGTTGTGTCGGCTCAATGAGTCGACCCACTCATTTCAGGGTTGAGCCAGACTAGTTGTGAGTTGAGGTTGGTTGGGTTAGCAGCATTGCATCAGGTAAATGCCTCTTTTATGTTTCCATTTATACAAGTTTCATAGTATTTACTAGTTAATTTAATGTCTTGCTTAGTTTACTCGGTGAGTCGTAGTGGAATTTAAATTAAGTTTGGGTCCAGCCATCCTGGGACCCAAGTCGGTGTTAAACTCGTATAGAAACATGTAGAATTCCTAAATATTCATTTCCGAGTCACATTACACTGTATCGAGTCGAACCGAGTTGGGTAGAATCCATTTCATTTCGACTCGAGAGGTAGGCTTATAATCATTTCTATGTGGAGACTTTCATGTTATATCAATATCTAATACAAGTTTAGGTTTTAGATAGAGTTAGGTCTTAATTCCAACTTAATTTTAATTCTAATTGTGGGATAATCTAAGATAATTAGATAATATTCATGAATTAGGGATTGAAATTGATTTCAAGAGCCATTCGCAGCTTCTAAACCTCATTTGATTTGAAGAGGATCCACACTCTAAGGTGAGGATTACCTTCAAGCTTTTCTACATCATGATAATTATTTTAGTTCACTCACTACAAGAAAATAGACCTTTACCGGCGGCCAAAACTGCCCCTAAAAGCCCAAAAAACCACCGGTATAAGAATTAGCGGTGATCGGGAACGTGCCACTAAAAGGGGGCGTCGCTGTATCTTTTACCGGCGGTCGCCCCATTTTAGCGGCGTTTATAACGCCCGCCGCTAAAAGTAAATTTTTAGCGGCGCTTACTAGACTTTGTCGGCGCTTCTGTGACTGCCGCTAAAGCTTATCAAAATGCCGTTAGAAAGGCCACGAAGCGCCGCTATAACCACCGGTAAAAAACTATAAAAATGCCGCTAGAAAACTACGACAGACGCTGCTAAAAGTTATAAGAAACGCAGTAAATTTTGGTAGAAACGCCGCTAAAAGTTACTACAAACGCCGCACAAGTGCTGATTAGTGATTGGGAGAAACACCGCTAAAATCTTTGAGAAAAGCCGTAATATACTGATAATAGAAATTCCAGCTGATTCTTTACTAATCCTTTCACACAAATTCCTGTTGATTCTGACTAATCCTTTCCTATAATTGCTATCCTACAATCAAATCTCTATCTGCATAACTATCAAAACCTATGATTGAATGACAAGAATTTGAATTACCCAATAATCTACATTCATCAAGACAACAATTAGCACAATATCAACAAAACAATTAATAGTCTATTTAAAGTTTTCAAAACAAACCAGCTTTTTCTTTCATCAATACAACACCCGCAGGTACAGAAGCACTCAAAGGTGAAATAATCTTGCATATACCTGAAAGTTGATAGCGAGAATTTAGTTCTCTATAAAATAAAAATGAATTTGAAACCAACATATTTTGAAATGTTCACACTCCTCAAAGTTCATCAATGAACAACATTCTCCATATTAATCCAGTAATAACATCCATTGAAGACAAAATGATCTGATTTGATAAATTTCCTATTCCAAAACCATCAATGTAATGGTTGGATATCCAAAACTTCATACTTAAGAACTTGGTGCAATATCCAGTGAAAGAAATGATAACCACAAGAGCTATCCGTATAATGGCTTGGTACAACATAAGTGTTTATGGAGGCAACATTTATCTGTGAAATATATGACTTCAGATGAAAGAGTAACAGCAAAGGCAAGAAAAAAAATGCATTGCTAAGCACAAATATTGTTGTCTGACAATGGGAAGATGCATGGAATGACAGTGGATGCCATGGAATGAACTCCAAGATCATCAATGCCTTTTGAGCGACAATCAACAGGTAGCATATAGAGGCACCATAAAGCTACACCATGAATTGAATGATTAAAATATTAGTGTTTTGTTATTTAGTACATCTTCCTCCATGCAACATGGTTGCCAATGTATGGGTCTGTTATGAAATTTGGTACAATGAAGTGCATCCTTAACTATTTTAAAATCACCAGAATCCACCAATTACAGGTTAGTGGAAACGCAAATAGTTCTACTAAAATTACAGGAGAAACCAAATAGTACATTTGTAGTGTAAAACCCAATCTTTCCAAATTGATGAAAAACACTTGATTGAATCACACTCACAACAAGAAGGAACAAAGGGAAATGAGGAAAGACTAAACAGGTAATTTGCAAGACAAACACTGCCCTCCGATTCCCAGCAACATCCATTTGAACTGCAGAACTTATATAGAGATCTTTCAAATCACTTTTAAGTTCTTGATTGGTGTTCTCCAAATCAAAGAATGACTGTGCAACCGACTCCTCAAACTCAGTAGGTTCAACATCCTTATCTTTATGAATTTTCCATGCCAAACAACAGAAAAGGAAAAAGATTTTCCTTTAATGCATGTGACTATTTTGTTGTTTGCATAGCAAAGAAAATGGTGAATTCCATCAAGAAATCACTACAATTTACACCCATTTCAAACGTTGGCTCTATCAGCTCCACTATATCATTTCCAACTACCAACGGAATGAAGGAAGAGGGCCAAAAAAAAAGTCACTCCATTTCCACATATAAGGCCTCTGTTCTATTTCCTTCAATCAAACTCATACCGGCATAGATCCGAACTTGTGCAAGGATGACAAATCCTCTAAAGTTGTTATGCTCAATCAGATTTCGTTCAAAGTCAACAAAAGAATCCTGAGCAACAAATACATGAGAAGACTTGGCAACTTTCAATTAAAAAGATGTTTAGTGTAATGTTTAATCTAAGCAATGAACAGTGCTTCCAGAGCCACAAAGCTTGTGTTGCATAGTCCTATCATAGGTGTGCCCCTTGTTAGAAAATCATACCCACTGTTTTGTGGCCCATTAGAGTTTTGGATGCATTCAATCCCCACTGTCTTTTGGAATGCAGAACCGTGCACATCTTTTTCATGTTGTTCTACATAGAGATATATACATTTGAACCTGATGTACTTGAGGTAGAACATGATATGATTGGGCAAGATAAAGAACTCACAATTTTGAACTTCTCCATGTTTGTCTCAAGACAACTCTCTAATTCTGACATTTTCCCAGTGCCATAGCTATTCACCAAGTCAACGTAAGGCTGCCATGAAGAAACATTTTATGAGTGTATTAAGCTTAAACTTAATTGAATACTATCACAAAAGACATAAGCATACCCAAAAAAATTTAAACTTAAGTGCCACGATACTTGCATTTACATTGGGCAATCAAAAGATTGCTTTCCTTTGCAATAGGCAATTTTGTTGGAAGCAAACTAGAGATCAACAGTTGCACAACAAAAGACAGCACGAACTAAACTGAGAACTGCAGTATCATTGTACACTGGCTGGATACAGGACTGTAGAATATTGGTTGGTTTAGTTATCATCTAGTGCATGAAATAGGGAAAGTACATATGAAAGTACATAGATTAATTTCACTTACAACCAAACAGAGAGTGGGCCATGCCGACTATGTCAAGTGACTTGAAAATTAGTCGAGTGACCTGAAGATTAACGTTGTATGTAAAATAAAATGGAAGAAAATGACACAACTCACCTTGATGCCCTTTTCCTTCCTCCTTTACCCGGGCTTGGGACCGGCAATGCAAGATGTGTCTATCTGACCTTTTTTCTTTTTTCTAATCCAATTAATCTTGCACATATCCCTCCATTCCAATACTCACACAAGCATAGAATTTTCTACCTGTACAATCCACCTTCATTACTCTATGCATGGCATGTGTATCATGATGGCGAACCGTTCAATAATTAATGGGCCATAGACCAAAAGTTACAATTACCAAGGATATTCCTAACCATGCTGAAATGATGTACACAAATTGATAAAATTTGGATTTTTTTTTTTTTTTAATGATTAGAATTGTCCAATCATCATCATATTTTGGTTTATGATCCTTTCGGTTTTACCCATGACTAAGCTCTACAGAATCAGATCATGAAACATATATGCCAAGTGTATAATGTAGAAAGTGAAGGCACCAAAATTTCTTTCTTCTGAGAGCATTGGATCTTCCTTGAATGAAAGACATACCAAATTGTTGTATCGTATGAGTATAAAATCTAAACAAAATAGAGAATGCACTCAAACTATGTAAATAATAGCAGAAAATGAATAATAGACAGATGTAAGGGTGTGTAAATATTGCATAATTAATGACATATACACACGTGCAAGGCCGGATAAAGTAGGGTGGATGACCACAACTGCAGTTTCATAGATTATATGGTATTGTTTGCATTACACCATGTACTTCCATAGAAGGATAATGCGCTTAGCCAGAGCATAGAGATCGTAATTGTGGAACAACATAAGAAGTAATGAGTTTAGAAGAACTTGCCCATTCAAGTAGGTATTGTTTTTCTGGTTCACACATTGGTTCGTTACTTTTTTCACCACTTACGATTTCCAAGACGACCACACCATAGTTGTATGTGTCAACCTTCTCAGTTAACTGTCCATGTATTGCATACTCAGGTGCTGTGTACCTGTCCAATGAGATTGTATTAGCAATTGGCAAGGTTTAAAATTGACTTGGATCTCGGTTGGGGTAGTATGGAGTTCAGAGAACTGAGTTTTAAAAAAAACTCTGTAAGAGCTTTTGTAAAAGGAAGCTGAATTTTTATATTAGTTGAGGAGCTTTGGTAAACCCACATGCATGTGGAAGGGAGCTCACGTACATGCCATGACATTTGCCAGCATAGCACATAGGTAAAAGATCCAACCCATCCATCAGGGGAGTCTGTGTAAATGCCCTGGCCAGAGAATCATGTTGATCCACTGATTAGGTGGACGAAAGTTTAGGAAAAAAATTATACCGCCGAAGAAAACTTTTCTGGAATTTTCTAAGTTGTCCACCTATCACTATGAATGAACCCCAACTGATGAGTGCACTGGCCTGATTTCTAGACAAGAATACACGATTGGAACCATCTGAGCTTGGATATTGCACCTGTCCGCCATGCCAGCATATGTGCAGATGATATACCTTGTATGCTTGGGTTAGCAAACTTCATTAACTGATCATTCATACTTCATAAAAAAATGAGCAACTTTTCCTAGTATGAGTCCCAGCTCTGAGTTTTAAACCATACCTTTCAAACTAAAGTTGGAAAAAACATCAAATCTCCCTACTTTTGGCAAATCTACTCATCTAAGTTGCATTAATTGATATGAAGAATCCCATAAAGGGAATGTGTCAGCTTTTTTCCATGAATTGTCAGTTTTCAAAATGAAATGAGAAAAAAAAAATAGTAGAAGAATTGGGCATATGGTCAAAGATGGAGAGATCATGAGAATTCACATGATTGCAATTACTTCGACTTCCAAGGTTCCTGCAAATCTGGTACTAAGATGACTCTTGTCCTCTGGAAGAAGCCTTGCCAGGCCAAAATCAGCAATTTTGGGCTGCAAATCATCATCGAGGAGTATATTACTGGACTTGATGTCTCGGTGTATGATGCGGGAATGGAATTCATCGTGTAGATATGCAATGCCACGAGCCATTCCAATGATTATATCGAACTGCTGTTTCCAACTAAGGGTTCCACGTCTCTCACCTGTGAGGCATGACAGATGGAATTTGATCAGGCCAAAGTAGAGAGAAGCGACAGACAATGAGTTACAATATATATTCTCCATTTAAGTTGGCATAATGAAGATTTTAATGCATTGACATTGTTATGTTGTGATAAATTTAGGCTTTGGTTTGAGCGTTTTGGCATGTAATGTTTACCATCTTCATCATATAGCCCTACGATGTAAATGTTATTAGATTAGAAATTATAAGTAGGAGATGTATAGTATGTGTGGTTTTTCAGTCTGTACGAGTGGGGCCCATCATTCAGTGATCCAGACCCTTGGTCTATTGGCCGTCACTGAAACTATTTGTTGGAAGATCCTAGCCACAAGTTTTGGGCTTTCCTTTTAGTTCAATGCGGACCATTGCGGCATTTCTCTTCTTAAACATTTATAATTTTCCAGTGACAAATGGAGAGAGAGGAGATTTTGGGACATTGTCCAATCCATGGTGGTCCACACAGAGGAATGTCTGGATCCTGGAACCGTGGACCTTGAACAAACTCAAAACTGAGGTATACTATACATATCGTTCCCTACGGGCTCATGAATATGGATTAACCACATTGAACACATCCAAATATATCTACCCAATGAGGGAGAGTATATTAACACAGCCATGCTAGCTATTCTTGTACAAATTATCATTTACATGTGTGAAATAATAGGAAAAAAAAAGTACAACTAATATAAAATACTTTGTTTTCGTAAATAGAAGGCATGTATTATTTCAGAAGGTTGATGAAAGCATGTGAATGGTAAGTATCTTGAAAGTACACCATGAGGATGAAAGGATTACATCACTCCAAAAGATGAAGTAACATACGATTCGGATGGTGGTGAAAAAGTAGGAATAAGGGTAGATATTCATCATCTCATCAAAATGAATACCTGGAATGCTATTGGCACGACTTGTAATGGTTCCATAAAGCTTAAAATTTAAGATGCAGCATAAGACTATATTTATATGCTAGAAATATTTCATTTAGGATGAACATGGATGCACAAGTGATTTGGATGAGGAACATTCAGTTTAACATGAAGAAATAAACGTGTCCAAGAATTCAAAATGAGGAAGTAGTCCTGATCATGTCTACATTCCTTTTGAAAAAAAAAAAACAAAAAACAAAAAACTATGTGCATATTATTACACAGTCAATGGAGAATCAAATGTAAAAGTATCCGAAAATGTCATACCCTACTATATGCATGCCTAGTTGAAACAGCTAAGTAGGTCAACTTGAGCTATGCATGTAAATAGAGTAAATAGACTATTGATAAGGAATGCAAATATGATAGAATGCAAAATGGCCTGATACATTCCAACATTCTTCTGAAAATTCAAGTAGCCTAGAAAAGAAACTTTCCCAACCCGCCATGTTCTACTTGTGGTCCACATCGAATCATAGAAGAATGAAAGAAAGAAGAAAAGAATTGAAATTCTTAGAATATAAAGAAGCCTTTTTTATGGCTTTGATGTTTCAACGAAATGAAATTAGATGATATTCTACTTCAACATGTTTTGTGCTTTTTGTGAAAGATTGCACTGGTGAAAGTCTTGTACAGAAGGGACTAGTCAAAGTCTCAACACTGCTTCCAGGGTTAAAAACCTAATGTTGCAACCCATTTAGGCATTCTCTGATTTAATGGGTTGCCATTACCTAATAGTGATTTTTATTTTTAAAGAAACCAGGATGTTTTTATTATGATTTAAGAGAGAGATTAGTAGAGTTGACCAAGCTACCACTAATTCACAGCAGTATAGAAATAAATGACCCAAAATCATTAGGAATTGCAAATTGATCAATTAATGTTTGTAACAACAGTGGAAAGATGACGATACCGAATAAGAGTTTATCAAGGCTGCTATTTGCCATGAATTCATAAACGCGAAGCAGTTCTGTTCCTCTGCTATAACTTCCCAGCAGGCGGATGACATTTCGGTGATGAACATTACTTATAAGCTTAGCTTCACTCTCGAAATCTTCCTTGGCAGTAGTAGATTGGCTTAATGCAAGTTTCTTCGCAGCCACTATTTTCCATTTCTCAGAACACCCTGACATATAGAAAATAATATATTAACTTGGAAGTATCTGAAAAGTTGAAGGTTGTTTTGTATGTACAAGGGAATTGTTACATTCAGTTCAATGTTAAGAAAGTGATTAAAATTAATGATGTTTTTCTATCATTTAACAATGAGGAAGTAGCACTCAAATTGCAGTTAGTTTCTTTCAACTCCAACTTGAAAGAAATGTACTTGCATGTTGAAACCCAAACTCCTGATGTGAATGCTAAGGAAATTGCAATTTGGTCACTATATTAGAGTAAACATAGAAATTCTACTCGGTGGAACATCCAAAAATACCCTGATTGAATATCATCATCAACATCATCATCATCTAAGCCTTGTCCCATCTAATTAGGGTCAGCTACATGAATCCTATTCTGCCATTCCACTCTATCAAGGGCCATAATATTGTCCTTATTGCAGATGAAGATTAAATATTACAAGTAGCAGTAAATAACCCTAGAAAAAACATCAACTGCGAAATATTACCTTGTATACATCTCCAAAGCCTCCTCTCCCAGTTTATTTTCTTGGCTGAAATTTTTGGTTGCAATTTTCAAATCTTTGTAATGAAAATTTACTGGGCCACGCAACTCGGTTGCCCCTAATATGTCTCCTGCAAAACAAGTATGTTAGAGAGCTATAGCTGGAAACTAAGAAGTCAGGAGAGAGAGAATAGAATACAAAAAACATTCCATTCATTCTAAACAACTACTATTCCTGTATCCTTTACTAACATTTATGCTTGAACTTAATGGTATGAAGGAAGCTGGATTTGCATGAAGGAGTGGAAAGAGAAAATTAATAATAAAAAGAGTTCAGGAACTGGGACATTCAACTAATGGAACTTGTGATGATCCATGTCTGAATCAATTCCTCATTAAGTGATTTTCACCATCTGATTGGTACGTGAATTTACAAATAGGCATTGATACCCAACTGTCTAGTAAAAATATGCCTCGATGCTCAACTTAGGATCATCCATGTGAAGGGAGTTATATGTTTGATGCTCTGGTAAGACGCTTGATACACAGGTCCTCATCAGAAGTTGGACATGTCGCATAGAGATCTTCATTAGGAACAAACAAACATCAAGTCATCTAACAAATTGCATGTAATAAACAGAACCAACAAGGGATGTGACCATTAACATGTTGAAAGAAGTTATAACCTAAGACAATATTATAATGCTTGCAATCTGTTTTTCCTTGCCTGGCTATGGAAAGAAGACATTTTATCTTTTAATAACCAAAAGAAGATTCAGCTTTCATTAAAAAAAAAAAAAAATCTCTTCCTTTTCTTTTCCTTTCTTTCTTTTTCCTTTCCCCCACGGTGAGTGACCTTCTCACTGCTTCCTCTTTCGTACGAGTATCAGCAACCTTTTTTGTATCCATTTGAAAATTATTTCTGCAACTACTCCTTGAATGCAGCAGCAACTCACAATGAGAATTAAGCATTGAGATGAAGATGTGCAATGCACACGCACGCACATGTGAGCATCCATTGTCATCAAATTTCCCCTTCATAGAGAAGGGTTGTATTATTTTTGTGAGGACGTACACTTCAGATGTAAGCAGTTACATACCATTCAAGCATGTCAATACTAATAATGTGAGCTTTTTCTGATGGAAAAACATGTTGAAGGGTTTTCCTACTAATTCTTTAAACTTCAGCATTCCAACTACCAGAGTAAACATCAAACATGCAACAATGAGGATACCATCCAAATACACATATAAACCATATAGTAAATACATGTGAATGGGATCTAGAGATTCACAATTTGATGGTAAGTAATGCCTCATACACATCATTTATTAGTAGTCATGTTTTGTCTGTACCTGCCGTTTATATATTTTTTCTTCCATAGTTCCATGTGCCATCAAACGATATGCATAAACTGGCTTTGTTTGCCCATACCTGCAAGAATGCACCATATTAAGCCCATTCTTCAAAACAGAGAAACTTGGGAATTAAATAGAAAGAAGAAGCATCATTATGCAGATTTATACCTGCAAGGAATAACCAACAATGACAAAGGAGTTGTGGTCAGGTGGGACTGAAACCCAGCTCCCATCACTGAGAGAGATTTGAAAGCCTAATGTATTGTTTAATCTCAGAACTGATATTATCTGAGGGTTAGTGTGTTCTCCAAAACCAGTTAAGTTGCAACTCAATGCTTTAAGTTCAGGACATGAAGGGTAGTGATTGAGCCTAAAAAAAGAGTCACTCTCTTCATCCATCAGAAGCTTGCTGAAAATATTCCTTGGTGTGCATGTGCCAGAAAATCTGATTGGTAATGTACCTTGTTATAACGTATTATTAAAAAGTATAAGGTTACATTAGTGCACTTTATTTCTTACAAGACAATGTTACAAACACAGAACAAGTTAATAATAGCGATTTTTTTTTCGAAGAGCAACATTGCAACTAATTGTGAACTTGGGTCCTGTTTGGGATGGTGGTGAATCCTGACTCCGTTGGATTCTTTTATCCAAAGAGATTTCAGTCTAAAAGATCAGGCATTTGGTTTATCCATAAAGTTTCATGTGGAAGCAGAAACACATTAAGATGGGCACCTTTTCCAATTATTTTTGCACCGTCTTCCACTCAAAAGGATGGGTTCTTCCGATCTGATTCAAACAGAGCTGGCTGCGTACAAGCATATCCTAAACATAATGTTATCACCAATATAATTGGTAGTGCAACAAAAAAAGGGGGGGAAAAAGAGAATTTATTTTCTCTTATAGCCACAAGTATGCACATGTTTTAAACCCAGATGGAATGAGCCGTTGGACCAGAACAACCACCAAATGTTTCAGTTTAAGAAGTCCAGTCAGTTAAGTGGATGACTGTTTTTTATTGCTTTTGTATTTTTGCTATTATTTTTTTTAAAAGCATCAGTCAAAGTTCAATTCCCTACCTCCACTTCAAATCAAACACTTGAGTGTGTTCCTTTGCCTTCCTAAGCTTCAACAAACCGTTGATCAGCCCATGGTAAACACTCACATCAAGCTATCTTATCCCCTCCATAAACCAAAGCAGCTAATGTTGCATTAGCAGCACTTATCCCTCTCTTACGCATTTCGTCAAACACCATTTATGCTTCATTCAGCTTCCCCTTTCTACACAACCAAGTGATCAACAGATTTCCATAAAAAAATCCTCAACCATAAAAATGCTATTAATAAATCATAAAATCAACAGATTTCCAGCAGAAAAGGGGGGAAAAGTGAAGTTCGAAGGGATGGATCTAATTGCCTCTGTCCTTCTCAAACATGCCAAATGCCTCCTCGAACTCAGAGATCTGATCATCCCCAAACTCACCTCTATCAGCGTCGATGTCGGCGTGGACGGCAAACCTACTATCTTCAACGATAGAGATAGAGAGAGAGAGAGAGAAAATCGAGACCGAGAGCAAGAGAGGAACAATCGATTGAGGAGTGGAGGGACGTTGGAGAGAGAGACTTTTGGGATTTGGGGATGGGGCGCATGATTTGGGGATGGGGCGATTTGGGAGAGAAGAGGGAAGAAGGGTTTTGGGAGAGAAATATTGGCGCGTGCACGATTTGGGGATGAGACGATTTGGGAGCGAAGAGGGAAATGGTATTGAGAGAGAAATTTTGCCGCTCGGATTTGGGGACGGGGGAGGTGAAAAGCCCTTTCTGTTTTTGCAACGGCGGTTGCTTGTTCATACAGGGGCGGCGACGTAAAAATGCCCCTCATTTTTCATTTACACGGGCGGTTCGTTGTAGCCGCCTGTGGACGTGCGCCGCTGATGCGTAGATTTCTTGTAGTGACTTATTTCATTAATTGCTTAATTTAATATTTAGTAAAAATGATTATGAATGCTAGTTTATATTTGAGTAAATTCTTCATAATTGATTGATCACTAGATTTATATTCAAACATCTCACTTTATATGTATATATGCTTTTAATATTGCGCGTGGCTTGTTTTACCACTTGTGGTTACTTAATGGTGTTTTGGAAGCCCTGGAGCTAGTGGCCATTGTATCTAATAAATTAAATCAAAGTTGGTCGTGGACCTACCATCTAAGGAATTGTTATGTCTTTGTGGCTTTTGGGGTCAAATCCTTTCACCGCATCCTGGAATGGACCGTTTACCCTATGTGGATTTGATTGGCTAGTTGCCCTTTGTGACTTTAATTATATGTCCGCCCTTTGTGGCTTGATGTAATACTTGCCCTATATGTGGCTTTAAGGAACCTCCTTCATATAATCTTGCGATGGTACGTCTACTTATAGAATTATAATTGGCCACTAGTTGAGTTGGCTACCTTAAAACATCATATTTATTAGTCTCATGAGCCAGGGATGGTGGAATGAGACGCTATGTCTGAACTGTCGGCCTGTGCTGGGTGACAAACCCCCCATAGCGACCTGTGAGCTTTCTTAAAATGGTTGTTTGAAATTGGAATAATAATGGTTGGGCTAATTATGCATTTTCATGGCATATATTATGGTCTTTTCCAGGTGGTTAGTTCTCCTTGGGCGTACCTTTGTGTACTTTTCTGGGTGACTAATTCTCCTTGGGCATCTATGTTATTTGGTCTTTTCTAGGTGGCTAGTTCTCCTTGGGCGGGCCTTTGTGTACTTTTCCAGGTGACTAATTCTCCTTGGGCGATCTATATTATATGGTCTTTTCCGAGTAGCTAGTTCTCCTTGGGCGACCTCGTTGCATAGTCTTTTCTGGGTGGCTAGTTCTCCTTGAGTGTATCTTTGAGTATTTTTCGGGTGGCTAGTTCTCCTTGGGTGACTTTTTACCAGTTAGATGTGCATCCCCAGGTCTATGAGCATGTGCATGCATCCATACATTTAAACAAGATTATCTTATGTGATTTATTTAATGAATGTGTATCTGATGAACCTTATCTAATTTCCATGATAATCATTGTGTGATATTTGTTATACATTCTCAAATAACTGTGATTAATTATCTTGATGATATGATAAATCTTGGGGGTTATACCTCACCAGATAGCATTTGACGCTATCGAATCATATTTAGTGTGCAAGAGACGCAGAGGATGCGTATACTGGTGTTCATGTGGAATGGGAGGAGCCAGAGGATCTTGTGACTCTCCATTCCTGATTTTATTTGTATTTAATTTATACTGTTATGTTTGTAAAGGTTAAGACATCGGTTTGTATATGTTTTCAGGTAACCGCTTGAAATATTTGGTTTCATATACTTAGACTCCCTCTTATACTGGATTTTCTTATACGCCACTAGTTTATTAACTCTAATAATAAAAGGAAAAAAATGTACGAGAAATTTGGGTATTTTCAAAGGTTAACGCTCGGGTTTTTGGAACACGAGTAGTGTACTCGGGTTTCGGGAATCGGGGTGTTATAAAAACCATTCTACACAGAGGAAGAGAACAACTCGTTGTCTTATATGGTCTTTGGTAGGGGTGCACACAGGTCAGTTCAGTGCGATTTTGGGGTGAAACCGGAACCGAACTGTTCCTAATGGTTTTACAATTTTGGAACTGGAACCGGACCGTTAGCACCCTAGAACCGAACCGGACCGTGAAAAACGGTTAGGTTCCGGATCAGTTCCACGGTTATGGGCTTTTAAAAATCTAGCCCAGTTAGATAATGTTCATAGAAGGAGACAATTCATATTTAAAGGTGATTTAAGTGATAGACGGAGTGGATGCCATATAAATATAATGGCGGGCCCCACAGAGCTCTCCCTACAACAGAAAATGATAGAAAATGACGAAAAGAAATGTCACCTGCAAAGCATGAATTAGGATGGACGCAGACCGTGTAACCTAAAGCTCTGTGGGGCTCACAGAGATGTTCGTAACATCCACTCCATCCATCAGTTTCTTCAACACATACAAAAATTAAATGCAAACCGTTGAAAACTTCTTGGGACCCATTCAAGTTTGGATTAGGCTTATATTTCTGGTCGAAAACATTGGCAGAGACGTATACACGTGTTTGAATTGATATTCAATGTGCAGTAATTGCAATGGTGTCAGTTAGCACCATTCATCTGACCCCACTATGGATGCAGAACACCCCAAAAATCTCAATGAAAAAAAAAAAAAAAAAACCCTATTCTTCACTTTCAATTACAACCCTTCATTCCTACCCAAGTGTCACATGTGTAGGTGTAACGCCCTGAAATTCGGGGGTCGAGTATGAACTCAACTCCCGAGTTCCAACGCATCACTTATGAAACATACACAATGCCGGTTAAATGTTGTCTGAGTTAGCGCAATAAACATGGATGAGATTAAACCAAAACAGCAGTTCATACTCCAGTTCAACTGTATTTAAAAGCAAGCGGAAGACTGAAATTTTATATTCAAGTATGTAAAGTAACAAAATTTACTGAACTCCTGAGTATGAGTACTAGCTGAGCACCAATATACATGTATTGTTTTAAAGTCAAAACCCAAAATACAATCCTCAAAAGAGGCCCTGAGAATCCCGCGATGCAGCCGGCCTAAGCGTATCCGTCAGAGTACTGCATGAAGGAGAACTCCTCCTGGTCCTCATCAAAGTCGGGCTCTGGCTCATGAACCAAGGCGCCCTCTATACCTGTGACAGAGTCTAGTTGGTGTGTACAACACCGTCCCGTAACGTGGGAGTGAGTAGCTAACTCAGTGGAACAATAAAGCATAAGTTAACATGTTATCAAATCAATCAAGCAGAAATGATAAAGCAGTACAAATCAAGCATTTCTAACTACTCTTGTTAGGTGCAAAATGATATGACATGATGCTGTATGCCCTTGCCAAACCACCCTCAAGCGACATCATCTTACGTTCGCGAATGCTTACTCCCTCAGTGCGCCACATCTACAAAGCACATGCGGTGCGATGATGCTCATGATTACCAAGTTTTTATTAATCCATTTCAATCAGCAGTATTGGGAAACTAAGGTACCTCCCTTGTATCATTCCCAACATGATCCATTCTAGGGTCGTCAATCCTAGTTATTCTCATACGATATTATAGTTTGAGGAGCGTAGTGAAGGCATCGCAAAGGGTTCGTCACCCGTCAGCGCCGATACAGATCTCACCGTATGCGGCTCCATTGCTGGCCGTCAGCTCGAATACAGGTCTCACCGTACTCGGCTCAATCACTAGCCGTCAGCTCAAGCACAGGTCTCACCGTACTCGGCTCAACTCACACTCTAGTTGCTGTGAAAGACTCGTGGCCAATCACAGCCCCTTGGAGTGTACTCAATGATACCACGGAGGACTCGTCGCCCGTCAGCACGAGCACAGATCTCACCGTACTTGGCTCTCGCCGAAGTATCGACAGCTCGAATACAGTGTCCCATACCACCGTATTCGGCTCACGAGTTAGTTGCGCAATGGTCACTACGGGGAGGCACATGGCCCCAGCGTAGGCCGACGGCTCGACCGCGGTGTCCCATACCACCTTGCCCGGCTCATGCGACTTAGCGGATCTGGGTACCATGGTTAAACGGGAATCGCCACTGGTAAGTTTGGTACCCTAGGTTCAAGCAGTAGCGACCAAACAGGGTGAACACACAACTACACTTCGGTTTAATTGGTGAGCCTGACTAGCTCGAGCGCACCACAGGTTGAGCGATATGGAGCGCAAAAGCACACCGCGTGGCCAACCACTATCGCCAACCGAAGTACGACTCGGGTTCGCCGGACACGTCCTTTGTGGCGACATGAATCTCAGCCACAATCACAAGTCTGGTACCGAGTGTTTGGACTATGTACATAGTCCCAAACCCAAACAGTTCTCATCATTAGCATGTGAAGTAAAGCATGATAAACAAGCAATACAGCATGTTAGTAGGCATGTTATAAAGCATGAAGTAAACATGTAGTCAAGCATGTTGCAAGGCATGTTGTAAGGCATGTGATAAATCACTATCCCCATAGGGATACAATGTTTGCGCATTACAATTGAGTGGTTGCGGTGAACCACCGCAGGGAGGGGATCCTACATGTCTCTACGGGAGTCGGAAAACCATATAAGTGCCTATCTAAGGCACTAGTACATACGCATGTACACATACAAGTACTTACACAAACACTTTGAATACACTATTCCAACATACATGACGTAGTAGCCAAGTTCGTGTTAGGGCTGTCCCTTCGCCCGAGAGTATTTTCCCGTGTATATCGTAATCATACGGCAAATAATCATTACAATTACATTTCCAAATCCGCACGTATGCGGAATTTCTAGAATGCGCAATTTCAACATACATGACATTTACACATGAACATGTATTTTGCGATCCCTTCGCCAAACTAGCATTTTATCCACACATGATATAATCAAACATTAAATAACATGTCAAACATTTTTCAACAAAAATACGTATACGGTATTTCTACGTATATCAAGAGTATGTAAAATTCATATTCTTTATCGCTAATCGAAACAGGAAACGGAAAGCACTTTGTACATGTGCATTTGCATGCAGATCATGAATCTATCATTATCTGACATTGAAAGCGTTGAAAACGTAACTTATACACTTAAAGTCCTCACCTCAGCCCTTGGAATTCCAACGAATCAGCAAGGGTGTTGGAGCTTCCGTATACGAGAGTTTCCTAGCCTAAAGAGCGTATCCGATTAGCCTTTTCATAACCTACCGCTAATTAAGCTCAAATCAGCCCTAGGGTTAGGGTTCTTACCTTCAAATGGGGTGGAAACGCCGGAAAAACCCCTGGAATAGGGCGGTGTAGGCCGTGGGAGGAGTGGAAGCAGCAAGAGGAAGATCGGCTTCGATCTCCAAGACTTTCTCTCTCTTTCTCTCTTTCTCTCTAAGGGTTGGACCCAAATTCGTATGGCTGTGAGAGGGGCTGTTCTAAGCCCCTTATAGCCATGAACATGTCCAAAATAGACTCAGGTTCAAGGGTGGCTGCATATGTAGGCAGTTCGCCACTTTCCAAGCTCAAAAAGGGTGTTCTGGTGGCCCTCCTTGAGCCAAACGTCAGACTTAAGCTCACCATTACGGATCTACGTGGGATTACATTTTCGCTCGATCGGATTCCCAGATCGCACGTGGCGGACCACTTTCAGTTCAACGGTCAGTGGGCACGATCAGAAATTCTGAGTACATGTAAATGTTCCTGAAATTTTTCTTAATCCGAGGGGTAATTTGGTCTGATTCCGACGGTCAGGTTGCTTAATACTGACGCGCAACCGAAAGGTGCCAGATCACTATTCCAGATATTTCATTTGGATGGGAATAGTGTTTTTCACACTCCCTCGCTCCGGATCAAAATAAATGCCGTGGGCATCGGAATCGTCTGATTTTTGAGATGATTGTCAAGCCCAGTGGGGCGGTCCTAATTCCTTAGCTTCGTTTAATCGGACTCCCGATGTGCGATCTAGACCTCATACGAAGTTTCGTTTCAGTCCCGAGAGCAGACGGGTAATGAGTTTGGCTCTAGACTTTAGGGTAACCTAGAGTCACTAATTCTACAAGTTTTGGTCTTGCAGATCGTATTTAAAGCGATCCCACGGATTTCATGACTAACGAGTTTAGTACTTAGTTAACTTTGTTAAATTTCTAAAGGATTTAATCCTATGTGATTTCTGGTCGAGGTGGTACTCGGCCCAATGTACGGAAATTTTCAGGTCGTTACAGTAGGCCATCAGGATTGATTGCGTAGCATGGAAATCGGACCAATCAGCCTAATGCATCATATGACTATATTGATTTTGACATTGTGCCCTTACCCATGAGTGAATCAGCCTAGATTTAGCAGTAGCTGAACTTTAAGGTGATCCCACTTTTAGGGTTACTGCCTACATGCAGGCACCCAGGTACATGCATGATGCGATGGGATTTGATTATTTTTTACTATAGTCTACCACAATTAAATTCTCTTTGATCAACGTTAGGACAGAGGGCGGTACTACTTATAAAGTATACCCAATTAATATTTATAATTATCTTGTTAAAATTATCAAAAATAAATAACTAGTAGAACACTAGTATAATGTGGCCCAAGTTCTACAAGGCCTATTATAATAATGTATGTGTTCTATCCACGCTTTTTTTAATCTATGTTGCCAGTATAGTTTAAGCTATGAGCTAAGAAAAAAAGCCAATTCAAAGCTCAAGTGGATGTTCAGATTGACGGTTTGGGCCACGGTTCGGATCAACGGTTCGGTTCAGTTCTACAGGGCCTTAAACCGGAACCGATCCGTATCTAACAGTTCTCGAAATTTTGGAACCGGAATCAGTGTTGTCTAGAGCCAGACCAAACCAGACCAATCCAACGGTTCTGGTCCGGTTCCACGGTTCTACCGGTTCGATGTGCACCCCTATTCTTTGGTCAACCTTTTTGCATGGCTACATTTAAATTCATGCCAACATCATGGTTTTTGGTCATTGGGCTCATTGACTAAATGCAAATTGTTCTCTTGCTTTGTCACTTTTGTGCTTGTTTTCTAGCTATTCTGAATGTCCATGATCTCCCAAGTATAGTTGCTCATTGAGATCATGGATAAGGCTTAGATGATGGCATTGCTCAGCAATTTGGCTTAGGTACATTTTTGGGTTTCAATTATCGTTCTTTTTCACTTGATGTATGGTAAATTCTCTTCCTTGTGGTTCTTTTGCTGGATTTAGATAATATATATCAATTCTATTTTTTTAATGGGATTCTAATTCAGGGAAGCCTTTGCTCTTTATAATTTTGTTGAATGACAGTTTGTTATCTGTTTTCTCAGGAAAGCTCTCTTTACAAATATCATGTGGAGAAACTTACTTGTTCAGGCGAGTATCTATTTTCTCTTATACCATATGAAAACCTCAAAGAATTAAATGAATGTAATTATATTAAAATTGGAGATTGATTGAGACTATTTGAGGGATTATAGGCAAGAGCATTTTTCATTTGAAGTATGATAATTGTGACCATGCTAACAAAGTGAAAAATACAATCATATTTGTCCTATGCCAAGTCTTTTTTTTTTTTTCAAATAAATAAGTGGCATGTATTTACAGGGATTCTTTTCCAATTATTATACCATGTACAAAAAGAAATTTGAAGTTGAAATCATAAAATTGTTGGAATATGTATATCCAGCCAACCAATTGAGGTTTTTATTTACTTATTTATTTATTATTATTGGAGTGAAGGGCAAACCATCTGCCCAAGCAACTAAAAACAAGTCCTGATTGAGACCACATATGCTTTCATGATGTTCTCCACTATAACTTGATTTGAAGCCTTTTGTTCTTCGAATCAATGAGATGGCATTTCTTGTTGATGTGTTTGTTGCTGACAACGATAGCCACTACAAGAAAGATGAGAATGGCTAACATTTTTACCAGTGGCCAACACAAACCCACAATGTGCACATGAATCAACAACATTTTTGAGTGGCGGCCAGAGATATATACAACATATCGACGGTGAATATAACATTGAGAAAATACTTTTTCTCATGATATTCTCCCAAATTGTTTGACGCTACCAATACCCTCCTCTCCCTTCTCCCAAACCCTCCTCTTCAAACTCCTCCCAAATCCCCCCTTTCCCAAACCCCTTCTACCAAATCCCTACTCTCCCAACAATCAACGCTCTCAAACCCTCATCTCCCAAAACCCTTCTCTCCTCCCTAAGAAAACCGACCAACCCTCTTTCTCTCGCTCTTTGTTTATTGAGGTTTGGTGGTGTTTACATAGGGTGTATAACAATGCAGATGGGAAAATAACAAGAAAGGAAGTGCAAGAGGTGAGGATTTTTCTCTCTTCTTCCATATGCAGCCACGGTGAGTGCCTCTACAAACAAGCTATTGAAGTTGAAAGAACAAGCAAAAGAATACCCCTTTTTATCATGGAAGAACTCAACCCTAAAATTTCGGCTACATTGAAACTTGAGTACCATTTTTTTTTTCTTTACCCATGAGTCGGCCCACATGGTTGTATGGTCAGATGACCTACATTGAAACTTGATGCTGCAGGACATGCCTCAAAAATTAAAAGTGAGGCTTCTAGAAGAAGTGGGAGAGCACGATAGAGAACGGATTGTCTGTAAGCACGATATTTTCATGCCTTGAATTGTGGCATGAGTTTCTTACGTTTGAAACTATTGATATGTGGTTTTTTATTTGATTTTCTTTGTTGATATATGTGTGGACGTGATTTTTTTATATTTTATTTTAAAGTTTATGACTTTCTGGCTGTTTACATGATGTTTGTGTTTATATGAATGAATATTCCTTGACACTGTTTATCGATTTGATAATTTGTGTTAGAAACTAGGAAGTATTCCTTGTGGTTATTTCATTTGATTGTGCTAACTTAAATTTGAATTATCAATAGTTTTCTGCATCAGTTTTGGTCGATTTGTAAGTATTGAGGTCATTTTCTGGGGCCTAGATTATCATAGTTCAACTGGAGTAGGTTTTTTTTTTTTTACACATACACTCACACAGCCACCCACACCACACGGGCACTTAATCTCTAGTCTTAGTGTTGAAACAGAGTGTAGTCTCAACTGGAGTAGGGTCTGATATGCTAAATGATTGTAATTTTCATGAATCTGTCCATTTTGACAGTTCTGACTTATCTCCATATTCAAGATATTCATTTTCTTGTGGTCCAGTGGTTAATCTATTGAAGAAATTCAAGTGCAACATGAATATGCATATTGGATATTTGATTTCATCATTTCTAAAGAGATTTATTGTTTTTTCATGATACTAATGATTTAGCAAAGGTGAAATATTTCAAATTTTTGGTGGATCTGAACATACTCTACGTGAATCACAAGAATCACATGGTATGACTGAGATTCCAACCTATGAGTTTGCATGAAACTGTATGAGCTGCAAGCTTCTATGACACATCTGTTTATTTTTTCTATTCAGTGTAAACATTGGCCTAATTCTTTGAAACTTTTTGTATCAGGAAACATCACAAAGGAAGCTGGACATGTAAGCATGATTTTCACCATACTAATGTATAATGCTTCAAAGCTTCAGGTGAGTTGGTCTTTTGACTATAAAGGAGAATTCTACATGCTTCTTTCTTCATTTGTTTCTTTCTTTTTCTCGAGAGGTAAGCTGAGCAAACCATGATCAATGTTGAAAACACCATCTACAAAACATTGAGTTACGGTCCTGAATTGTTCTTCCATGCTTCTTTTCATTGAGCAGATTATCTGAATTCAATTCCGACTAAAGCTTCTTCTTCTTTTTTCTTTTTCTTTTTTCCTTAAACCTTTATTGATTAGATCATGTGTTTGTGGAAATAGTACCATTGGATATTTTATTATTTCCATTTTTAATTGTCCAAAAAATGGCCACCAATTCACTACCTAGATAATTAATCAAGCTTACTTTTTGGTTCATGACACATCTACGCTAGATACCACAAGTTGTGTTGTTTAATTTAACTACTGGTATGCCACATGTGAAATATCCAATTAGTTTCTAAGAGCCTGTATTTCATCCATCACACTACCAGAGTATCAAAGTTTTTCTCATTTTCCTTTTTTTTTTTTTTTTGAGAATTGATGATATTATATTGAAAAGGGGGAAAACAGAAATACAGCTAAAAGAAAAAAAAAAGAAATGAGCAAAGACAAAGAAGTAACAAAAAAGAAAAGCTAAAAAACGGGGAGGCTATGCTGAGATAGCGATGGCCTTAAATAGCAAGAAAAACGAAATCCATGCTAAAAAATAGGGAGGTTACTTTGGGTCTTTACTTTATTATGTTATTGTTACAAAACATTAGTTGCCTTTTGATAACTGCAATTTTTTTTGAAAGTTTTGGAAAATTAGTAAGTGATATTTTCTGAAGTTAGGTCCCTCTCTTGTTGAGCATTGCTGTTAGTCATTTTTATTTTTATTTTTAAATTACTCCGTGTTTCTATGAACAATATGCAAAAGTGCATCATAGAAAGGGCCATGGGTTATGATTCATCATGAAATGCAGCTTGCCACTAATGTGACCATTTTGTCAATCATAGACTTGTTTTTCATAAATTGGGGGGAAAAAAAAAGGAAGAAAAGAAAAAAAAAAAATGGATGGTGATGGTGCACTTTATCGCAATCTTATTGCAAATGATGTTGGCATGATTCAAGAGGCTGACATTGGTGTTGGTATCAACCAGTGTTCGCAATATCGATACTATCGGCCGATATTATCGTTATCGCTGGCCAGCGACATGATATCAGCTGGAAATCCCTCAGAAATATATATATATATATATATATATATATATATATATATATATATATATATATATATAAGATTTCTATGTATCGTACGATATATTGCACGTATTGCACCTTTTTTGCGATATCAAAAATATTATCTGTAGAATTATTCCTTTTGGCTTGTATAATTACCAAAAAAAATCAGAAAAAAAAGGAAGAAGAAACAGGAAAGAGCTTTGAATTCAACAATCTCGATTTCTTACCTTTTTGCTTCGAATAGAAGAAAGATTCAAATTGCGCACAAGGTTTCGGAGAGAAATCTGTCAAAAAAAAACTATAGATTTGGGTTTGAACGAGGGAATTTGGGGATTTTTTACAGGAGTCTGGCTGCTCTATTACCAGGTAAACAAGGATTTCCTGTTACCTTGATCCTCATTGGTCCACGTCACCACTCACTTAAAAAATAAAAAATATAGAAGAAAGCTCCGGATGCCAAACCATTATAAAAAAAATAAAAGGAAAAATAAAAAACCAGAAAAAGAAAACGAGGAGAAAAAACCCATTTGCATTTCATTCATCTTTGCAGAGAGAGAGAGAGAGAGAGAGGAGAGAGAGAGAGAGAGAGAGAGAGAGTGGCAGATTTTCGAAGGGTATTGGAATTTCTCGTTCTTATTGCGATTCTTTGAATCGCAATCTGCACTGAATTCTTCAAGCCTTTCAACGTGAGCTACGATCACAGAGCTTTGATCATCGACGGCAAGTGGCGCATGCTTATCTCCTCTGGCATCCATTACCCTCGATCGACACCTGATGTATGGAAAATGATAATTCCATTCCCATCCATTCTAAATTCCAATTCCGTTTCGTTCTTGTTTCGAATATTGTATTTGCATTCATCGTAGTTCTTATTTCGAATATTGTACTTGCATTTATCGCAGTTTAATCGACTTTGTGTTTTAGGATAGCTTGATGATTGAGTGTTAGAATTTTTTCATTGTTCTTTGTAATTTAGTAGCTATTTGACTTGGCCTGTGGAGCTGCGCACTCCTTTGAAGTTTGCCCTGGATGGTGGGCCAGGCCTCTGGTGAATAAGGATGGTTGGATTGGCCCCTGTATCATCCTGATCGGATGATCCTAGCCATCTTATCAAGAGTATGTGTAACAGAGGTTAGTCTTTTCTCTTGTTGATGGACTCTGCCTTGACATATGAGGACTGTTGGATAGGTGGGGCCTGCCATTGATTGCCCTTCCCCACCTGTTATCTTGATCAGAAGATCCTAGCCATCTGATCAAGAGCCTGCAAAGTGGTTATGATTGATAGGAAACACGACCAGTTTGGTTACTGTAAGCAGAGGCTAAAACACCTCAGTTCTACTGGGCCCAATGACTTATAGATGTGGCAGCCACTCAGTCCATCTAGTATCATTGTACATCTTAAAAATCAACTCATCCAAAGTCTCAAACACAAACTTATGATGGACATCTCCCTCATTGTTCTCAGTGGTGTGGCCCACAATTTTTATGTTACGGATGTCGCACACAAGTGTCAATGTGGGTCACACAGCAGCATGCCAACCTTGGATGTTGGGCCAAAAGGGCTGGGTTACTTGGAGAATCCATTGTGCATTTTTGGAATGACTGATGATGAGTGTTGTTTATGGGTCTGGAGATTTTTCCTTTCGTCTCCTGTTTCTTTTTTCCAAATTTTGTTGTTCAGTTTTCAAAATTCTACATCAGTCCTGCTGGTTTCCATCTTCCTTGCTAGATCGAGAAAGGCCATTACAACTTGCAAGAGCTTGAAGAAAAAAGAAACGTGCTTTGTTCTCACATCAATACTAACATTTCATTCAGCTATTTGTTTTTTTGATTGGCATCAATGCTACCATTTCATTCACATATTGCTTAGAACTTTTTTATGTCAAGTTGATTTCTAGCATGGTTAACCTATGTTTGAAAAATCAAAATCAACAGGGAATTCTACTAGGTAGATTAAAGGCACACCCGATTATCAGAAATGTTGTGCTAATCTAGCAGCAGCCAGCAGTGTCGGTGGCAGCAGTTCCGAAGAAACATCCTATCCTGAATTGTCTGATTGGTGCATCAGGCTACATGACTTAATCTCCAGGCCGATTACTTTTCTTTGCATTGGCTGAATTCTTAAGCGATGATCATTCTCTTTATATGAACATTATGTCTTTTTTGACTCACTTCTCTACATGTTTGTTTTCTTATACTTGCAGATGGAGACTTTGACAGTAACCGTTCAAGATGGGTTCCAGCACTGCTTAGTTGAAATGATGTGTGGACAAAGCGGTTGGAGATAGTTAGCTGGATTGACCAAGCTAGTAGTAGACCACTTGGAGCAATTTTTTTTCTATTATATTTGGATAATTTTCAAGTTATCATATTTCTAAGTGAAATCACTCCACACTCACACAACCATATCATATCCCCAAGGGCAACTTCATCATATAGTCTATCAACTGTATCACATTCTCAAGTGAATCCACCACACCATACTGTCACACAACCATATCATATCCTCAAGTGCAACCTCATCACACAGTCTATAAAGTGTTTCACATTCTCAAGTGGAACCACATCACACTATCACACAACTATATCATATGCATCCTCAAGTGCAATCTCATCATATAGTCTATCAACTGTATCATATTCTCAAGTGAAATCACATCACACTATCGTCTCAACCATGTCATGCGCTCAAGTGTAACCTAATCACATAGTCCATCAACTATATTATATCCTAAGTATAATCACATCACATTATCATACAACCATATCTTTATCACGTTGTAGGTTTTTAAGCCTGCTATTAGTATATGTTTGCAGATTTTTATTGATCTTTTGTACTTGACGACATTAGGTTGTAGAATATGTCTATGATAAATCACTAGAACTAGTACATATCAATGCCCATGCAAGCACCATCTCTTAGAATTGTTCTTTGTTGCATGTTTGTGAGCGCTGGAAGAATGTGAGGATCTACATTACAGAATGAAAGAAGGCCATCTTAAAAAGCCCACTATGGTAAGCTCACTTCCATTAGCAATTCATTTATTTATTGTTAAAATTGAAATATCTCAAAAATAAAATAAAAAATAAAACCCATCTATTTTCATGATATCATGATCAACTATAGGTCACTTCGCAACATTAAGAATTTGAATATTTGGAGTGAAATTTTCTTTTGTTCCTCTACCCTCTATCTTTGGAGTAAAATTTTCTTTTGTCCTCTCTCTCTCTCTCTCTCTCTCTCTCTCTCTCTCTCTCTCATAGGAAAAAAACCAAAAAACTTGTATATGCCCCATAATGGGTCTTTTTTTTCATAACAGCTGTTATGATCCCCTAATGTGTAACGGTTGCCACCATTACCTTTACGGCACACCAAGCCAGTAAGTAATTAGATAGGAAAGCTTCTTTTCTCTTTTTCTTTTTTTGCTTTTTAGATTAATCATGTATTGATGTGGATTTGACAGTTGGGTATTGGTACTTTAAAGACACTGCATCAATGGTAGTATGCTACACATTCCAAAAATGTTGTCATTTCAATTTTAAGTTGCTCATACTTGAAGCTAGGACCCACAACACATGACCACCCAAGCAACTAGATTTTAGGAAGCTATAAGAAGCCAAGGTATCTCCAATTTGTTTCCATGTACCTAGGTATTAGGTAACAGTATCAGCCAGTGTATTGGCATGTTGTTGTTTCCTTCTTTAGCATCCATACAGTGCATCAAGGCTTCAAATTGCAGTCACATTACTTCCAAGTTCCAAGTTGGACTTGTGAAGAACATAATTGAATTTGAAGGCTACTTCCTCATTACAAACATCTAGAAACATGTACTTCGACCAAAACCAAAATACTCTTAGGAGAAATGTAAGAACAAACAACAAACATTAGAAAGCCAGATTAGAGAGAATGACATAACAATAAAATCTTTGGAATGTGTTTTCTTTCCATACGAACTTGGGGATGGTGCATCTCATGCCCAAAGATCGGGTGTAGTTGGCCTTGGCCGTGCAATTTGACAGGGTAATCTATTGATTCTGTTCACAGTAATTTGGAAGGAATCTGCACATGTAATGCTAGTAAACTAAAAGAACATTGGAATTTCAAAAGGCTAGAAAGATAACATCAAATCAAAATATGCATGTGCAGTGCTAACTAATGCAAAAAATACCATGGGATATTTCAGGTTACTGGGGCGGGGGCCAATCATCTTTTAGTGATACCATAGATATTTCTTCAATTATGAGAAGGAAATATAGCATCCCTCATCAGTAAATGAATGCTCATTTTTTGTTCTAAATCTGAAATGAGCTAGAGAAACTAATGAAGGGAGTGCATTTCTCAAGGATTTAGCAGCAGGCCCTATAGAGCTTTTAGGTTATAGGAACTTTGACTCAACTTTTTTTTTTCCCTTTTTTCTTTTCTTTTGTTTTTAAATAAAGCAGGAAATTTCTGAAACTCGCATCCGAGATGATCTGTACAATTATCTGAATTTTTAAATCTATCTGAGATGATTTGTACAATTTCAAAGCATTTCACCAATTTAAAGCTTTAAATTCCACCTAATGTGCATTTAGAAGGACCGAATCACATCTAATTTGCAAGTAGGTGCAAGCTCCTCCAAGGATTCCTCAATCTATAACCGAGCTCGAGGCAAGATAAAATTCATTTGTAATGATGAAACAAGTTGTTGTTTCAGGGTGATATTACCATGGAGAAAAATTCACAGCTAATGTGCAAGCAGGTGCAAGCTCCTCCAAGGATTCAACTAGGTTGCTTTTTCAGCTTGTACTTATGATATTGATTTGCTCCAAGAAGGACATATCATTATGAATTTCCAATACTGAAATATGAAAATTGGAGTATTTAATCACAAAAGTATAAGTAATGGTGAAATTTTAGCAATTAATCTGAAATTCCAGCAAGTTTATTCAATTTCTATCATCAATAGTTGGACCATTTGGGTAAGACTACTAAAGCTAAAATGGACAATCCTGCAAGCGAACCTGTTAGAATTCCTGCTCCACCATGTCGTATGTAACAAAATACATAAATGCAATGCGTACCTAAATTCACCCAAAAACAAAAATGGTAGACATGGGCAATCATAGAACTCAACTTGGTATTCTTTTTTCTTTCCTTTTTTCCTTTCTCTTCCACAAATAACCCGCTGAAGAAAGGGATCAACTATTTACACCCACCCTTTTGATTTACAAACACCACACCCATTTCCATTTTTGGACTAAAAAAGTGCAAATACTTTACTTCGGTCAGTCATAAATCTGAGGACCAATGAATTAAACTTTTCTTCGGTTAGTCATAAATCTAAAGACCAAAATTCTCCTTTGCTTCGGTCTGTCATAAATTAAAGTTTTGATTCTTAACCCTCATCAAGTTGCAAAAGATAATGAGGTTGTTTGTGTCATGACAGCTATATACAAACCTATGAATATGAATGACGATTGCATTAAACAAAAATCATAAGATACAAATGGTAAGAAAGGAAAGAAGGAATAAGAAACATATGTATGGGATTTGTATAAGAGGCATTATAGTAATCATTGATTGAAAGTTTTTTTTTTTTAAATGTAGAGAAGGGAAGTCACATGCACATGATTGGATGGAAGTTATATTCTAGGTCACATAATTTGGCATAAAGATGCTTTCAATTGATGCAATATTCAACCACTAGATCCATTTAAAGTATTAAAAAAATGAACTAAGTTTTGACAAGCAACATGCTTCCATTGACCAGCAGGAATTACTCAAAGAAATATCTCCAACAGAAATTACTTTCCAAGAAAATGTTGTTATGTGAAAGTCAAGAAAATGTAAAATTGCCAAAAGGAACATACAAGAGGATCTACCCAACTGGAAATGGAGCACATGTCTAGTCTCAAACAGATGTGAGATAGGAAGAGAAACTGAGAAAGAGAGACAGAGAGGGAGAGAGAGACCTAATATCGATTGATCATGTGGGGAACAAATGCACAAAGAAAGAAAAAAAAAATGCACGAAGAAAGAAAAAAAAATGCACAAAGAAAAAAGACATTATAGAGGAATTAAACCAACGGTATACATTCAACACATGCACATAGCCGAACAGGCCAGGCTAAAGTGACATGAGTCTAAGCCTAACCTGCAAATTAATCAGGCCATGAATGGGAGGCCCGAGCCCAACCCATGGGCCAGCTAGTAGGTCCAAGCCCAGTCCAAACTTGGGTCGGGCAGACTACCCAGCCCATTGCTACCCTTCGTCATTTCCTATCTATTGGATTTGTTGCAACTATCACATTGCATTTAAACACAACCTTATTCCTTTGATCAATAACATATATCAGAGAAATTGTTTACAATGAGACAAAATGTTTACTTCCCATTCACAAGTATACAGATTGTGCATTCAAAAAGCCTGATGCATCCGGGGACCTAACATGCCAGACCAGAAGAAAAAAAAAAAAAACATTAGTTTCTTTAAAACACAGGTTTGCATTGAACCAAAAAAAAAAAAAAAAGACTGGTAAGTCTACAAGTATTAACAAAATCTAGAAAAAAAAATTAAGATTCAGGTTTGCATTGAACAAATTCAACAGTTGCTCTGAAAATTGGAACAGTAGATATTTGAAAACTTAAATTTGAAGCACCTATAACCTTGTCCAGCTGAGTCTAAGACTAAACCAAGTTGGAAACGAGAACCAACATTCCGTTTCACCATCATCACAAGTTGTTCCAGTTGAATTGATGTAAAGATAAATTGGCTGGTATGGATCCCATCCATTGCAAGTAAAGCAGTTCTGCTATCAATAACTCTGTGACACCTGGCACCAACTAATCAATACAAATGCCTAATTATTAGTGTGTATTATGCCATTAGATAAGACATGAGACTCTACCAATAACAAATTGTATGTGTAACAATATATAAGGATGATGCAGGACAATTAACCACTTGCTCTAAAAGCTCGAACTATTAGAGTATGGCGAATTAATTCCTTTATCTCATAGCCTAGGCCCCACATCTCATGGGTTAGGACCTCGGCCGAACCCCCTTCGTGGGCCCCAAATCACATGGGCCGCCCACCCCGAGTGTGTCCCCGCATCCCACGAGCTACCCCACTCGAGCCTGGTGTGAAATGCACATTAATCACCCCTGGTAAGGAGTCTCGAACACGAGACCTCCCCCGTGGGCCCCAAATCGCATGGGTCACCCACCCCGAGTGTGCCCCTGCATCCAACAAAGCGACCCCACTCGAGCCCAGTGTGAAAATGCCCCTGCATTAATCACCCCCGGTGAGGAGTCTCGAACACGAGACCTCCCGCTCTGATACCAATTAGATGCAGGACAATTAACCACTTGCTCTAAAAGCTCGAACTGTTAGAGTATGGCGAATTAATTCCTTTATCTCATAGCCCAGGCCCCACATCTCATGGGTTAGGACCTCGGCCGAACCCCCTTCGTGGGCCCCAAATCACATGGGCCGCCCACCCCGAGTGTGTCCCCGCATCCCACGAGCTACCCCACTTGAGCCCGGTGTGAAATGCACATTAATCACCCCTGGTAAGGAGTCTCGAACACGAGACCTCCCCCGTGGGCCCCAAATCGCATGGGTCACCCACCCCGAGTGTGCCCCTGCATCCAACAAGCGACCCCACTCGAGCCCAGTGTGAAAATGCCCCTGCATTAAAGGAGACTAACAACATAAGTGGGAAACAGTTTTGTCAGTTATGTCAGTTGATCCAACTGATGTATTCTGATGAAGACCAACCATCCTTCTCTGTATAAAAGGAATGAGAATGCAGCCAGCAACATGAGTTGCAAATGAATACAGGTGGTCCTTCCCATCTTTACTACTGGGAACTGAACTACTAAAAACCCCCCAAAAAAATAAGAAACATAGAATATTAATATAAGATACTCCACCTTATTCAGCTCCATGATCATAACAATTTTATTTATAGCTCTTCCCATCACCTTGAAGACAATTTCATTTGAGCCCTTTTCCTATGCAAATAGTAAATACAATGTTATCAGTAGGGAGTCAACAAAAAAAAAAGAAAAAAAAAAACAAAAAACAAAAAACACCATGCTCACAAAAAATACAATACTTTTTTCCCAGAAAAGTGGAAGCACGCCACTTGTAACTTTATTGATCATTCAAACGAGATGTACAACCATTTTATAGAACTAAGATTGGAATTTCTAAAACTTGTTGCCTGAAAATTAATAAATAAGAGAACATAAATCAATGATAAGAAATTATGTTTTTTAGATGACAAAAACAGTGTCTCAGAATAAAATCTGGTAATCTTTATCTCAAAAATAGAATAGCAAAAGACAAAAGGGTTAACATGAATCTGGATCCTCTGCTTGCCACAAGTAGAAGAATTCAGTTTTTCTGAATTGTCAGTCCCATGCTAGAGACATGTGAATCCAATCTAAAGAAACTATTAAATAGCCCATCTACACATTTTTCTTGCTGAAAACATGAATTTAAATTTGTAATTAAGTCAAATGTACAACACAAAATTCATCCTTTTCCACATTTACACCTACAACAAGCAGAACCTTCATAGCCCCCAAGGTTGCTTGATATAACACTAATAACATATCATGGCCATGGATACGGATATAACACCCACAATTACAAAGTACATATAAAAATTACGTGAATGTGCTACAGGATTGTTAAAGAAGAGAATGTTAATGTGAATGAAGAGACATTTTAACATTTGACATTATAGGATATGCTGAAACTGAAGCATTGAATTATAAGAAAGCAATAGAGAAACAAATAATAATGATGATAATAATAATAGATATGATAATAATAATACATTTGTTCAGACATGGTTGCTGCTAAGTAAACATATTGTGGTTCCACAATCTATATGCTAAACGGTGAAGTACAAAGAAATACAAGAAAACAACTTTACTTGTAGAAGCCGCTAAGCATAACCACCCTCCATTATTCTTGTAAAAGGGGAAGCATGTGAATATTTGTTTCCTTCAAAAGCACCAAAATTGCCAAAATCCAAGCTGCCAAACACCTCTAAATCAATGCAAATAATTTCCACTAGATTATCCATTGCTTGCATGAAAGACACTTTCAATAACCACATTTTGCACAAATCAAAATCGCCTACCCAAAATGACAGAGAGAATAAAACTCCAAGGAAATTCAAATTCACCTACCCATCAGAGAACCTTTCAGAGAGAGAAGACAAAGACCCTGAGCTTTCTTTAAAAATTGTGCCTGCTATCGAGAAAAAAAAAAAAAAAAAGAAAAAAAAAAAAGCTCCTTCGAATCCTTCTGGTTAAACTATCATAGGAGTCTGCCCCGCCCAGAAAAGCAGAGCAGCAGATTGGCAAAGGTAAACTAAAGGACATCATTATGGTGTAGAGAACACACAAAATAGTCACTTAAATACATCCAAACAAATCACAGTAGCACTTCTCTAACATTCAAAATTTCAAAATCGAATTGGAAAAAAGAGGATCAAAGTAAACTCAATCAGACTTTGTTACTAAAAATCCAACAACATACGATTTTAGCCAAAGCCATCACAGAAACAGTACTCAAACTTAAAAATAAAAAATAAAAAAAAATAACAGTACTCCACCGAAGTCGTCCCGTTGTTGTTGGCTTCACCACCCAATCTGGTTCCCTGTCTGTCACATAGTGGTACCGGTACAAATTGAATTGAAATACGTCTGAGTATGTGATCATTCCGTGTACTTATTATCCATAACATGATAAATGATTAGCTTTTTTAGTAATTTAACAAAACAATCAGGGCAATTAAGTTGGTTGGAAAAAACAATCTGGTTCCCTGTCCGTCACATGGTGGTATCGGTACAGCAATCCAGACCATTCAAATTGTTGGTTCCATTTTAAATGAACCATATCTCTAAAACTACACTGATTAAGGCAGTCCTAACCGTCCAATCAAAGTCTACCAAATGGATGGTTAAGAATAAAAAAGTGAGTGGTCCTATAGAAAATGGAAAAAAAATAACCAGACAGTTAAGATTATCTCCCTGTTAAAATTTTGTTGATACTCCATCCATAGTTGGTTGGGAAAAACTACAGGGTAACTGTATTGATTTTGCCGAAAGGCGGTGAAATGATAGAGAAGAATCAAAGCAGTGAATCTTTTTAAAGAATGTAGAGTCTAAATTCAAAGGATAATCCAACTAAAATATATGAAAATTTAAATACTAACCTCGTAAATCTTCTGTAAGGAAGGAAAACGACCGAATAGAAGAGAGAGAGGAGATGAGACTCTCTCCCTTCTCTTCTTTTTCTTTTCCCTCCCTCCCCGTTTTCTTTTTCTGTTTTTTTTTTTTTCCTTTGTTTTTTTTTTTTTAATTTTTTATTTTTATTTTATTTTTTATAATGGTTTGGCGTCCGGAGCTTTCTTTTTTTTTATATTTTTTAGTGAGTGGTGACGTGGACCAATGAGGATTAGGGTAACAGGAAATCCCTGTTGACCTGGTAACAGAGGGTTCCAGTCCTTTCGGAACCCTATATGTTTCTAAAATGGTTGCGGAGTAGCGACTGACAGGTAGAGTGGCGCAAATAAAGTGACGTCATCAAGTTTTGTGAGCCACACCATGATGTATGTGTTGTATATATCCACACCGTCCATCATTTTGGAGAGATCATTTTAGGGAATAAAACAAATAATGAAGCAATCACAAATCTCGAGTGGACCCCACCACAAAAAATAGTAGAGACAATGATGTCCACCATTGAAACCTTCCTGGGCCATTATGGGATTTTTTTTGTGATCCAACCTGTTAATAAGTTAACACGGACATGAACGAAGGGAAAACATAAATATCAGCTTGATCAGAAACTTCTGTGGCCCTCAAGGAGTTTTTTAATGGTGGGCATTCAATCCCCATTGTTTTCTGCGGTGGGTCCACTCAAGCTTTGGATCTGCCTCATTCTTTAATTAATACCCTAAAACGATCTCTCCAAAATGATGGACGGTGTGGATATAACACATACATTATGGTGGGCTCAGAACTTGGTGACATCATTTAGTAGCCAATGGCTACTTAGCTAGCGTAGTAGGTATCCTGTGCGGACGCTCCTCATCCCCAAGTTGTACATTCCAAAGGAGATCAATATAACATGGCCCCCAAAATGATGTATTTATTATATCCACACCGTTCGTCCATTTTCCAAGATCATTTTAGAGCATCAACCCGAAAATGAGTCATACCAAAGCTCAAGTGGACCACACCACAGACAGAAGTGGGGACAACTATTCTCATTGTTAAAACATTTGTAGGGCCCATCATAACTTTTATTTTCCATCCAATCTGTTAATAAGGTCACACAGACCTGGATGAAAGAGGAAAAACAAATATCATATTGATCCAAACCTTTTGTGACCCCTAAAAGGGTATCAATGGTAGACGTTCAATCTCCCACTTCTTTTTACAGTATGGTCCACTTGATCATTCGATCTATCTTATTTTTAGGCTATAGCCTTATGACAAGCTCACCTAATGGAGAGATGGTTTGGATATAACACATACCTCATGATGGGACCCACATAACTTGGTGACGTTAACACACCAAGCAGGTCAATGGTGTATACTACACCCGCCAATCTGCTTCTCCCTTACAACGGCATTAGCTAGAGACGAACTCCGGGCTGTGGGGTCCACTTATGTATATGTTTTATTCAATCTATCCACTCAATCTAGAAGATTATTTTAAGGCATTAATCATAAAAAAATGGAACCTTTTTAAGGCTCAAGTGGACCACACCATAGGAAGCAGTGGAGATTGAACGCTTACAATTGATAACTTTTCGGTAGGGACAAGTTTTGGATCAAGCCGATATTTATTTTTTACCTTCATTTAGGTCTATATGACCTTATGAATAGGTTGGATAGCCAAATAAACATCAAGATGTGCCCTACAACGTTTTGAACAGATTGGACGACAAATAACTCAATCACCACTATTTAATGTGGTGTGGTCCACTTGAGCCTTAAATCTACCTTTATTTTAGGATCATGCCTTAAAATGACCTGTTAAAATGTACGGACGATGTGGATAAAACATATACAACATAGTGGGCCCCATACAGTCTCTGATAGGTTAGGTCTATCTATATCTTGCAGTAATGCCCAACTTGGGTGAGACCTTTGAACCTGCAATGTGAGTGGGACCCCTGACTGAGTGGGCCACCTTGACGTATGAATTGTATATTCATGTCATTCATATGATTTTTCAACTTATTTTAGACCATGGTCGTCCAGAAATGAATAAGATAAAAGTGTCAGGTGGACCGCACTACATGAAAGAGTTGTTAATGACCATTGAAAACCTTTTGTGGGCCACAAAAGTTTTACATCAAGGTGATATTTGTTTGATTATATGACCTTATCAATTGGTTGATTTTCATACATGTCTTAATACATTTATAAATGTTTTACATCATATTTGAATATAATGGTCTTAGTTCAATCGGACAACGCATAGTTTATGACCCTATACAAAGGAAACCTATTATGTACACTTCTTTCTTGAGATTCTATGATTTAAAAATGTCTATTAAGGTCTTTTATAATAATCCCTGAAGTTTCGTTGAAAAATTCAACCATTTTCCCGATGTTTCCCCATGTTTCCCAAAAAGTACGATAAATTACGCGATACAAACGATATATCCCGTGCGATAACCGATACGTATCTGTATCCTAAGGGTGCGATGCATTGCGCGATACTGATATTTCGAACACTGGTATCAACAACATTGAAGGCATACAAGTTTGTTGTTCCTACAGTCAGGCCGCCCATATATCTTCCTAACTGTAAGTCACATGTCATATATTTAAGCCATGCTCATACTATAGGATCTTGGAAGCTCTACAACTAGGAATAACAAAATCGCTAACTCTTAGGTTGGTTGCAGCAAATATCATGATATTTGGTGTGACCAGACACACCCTTAATATTTTTCATAATCAATATTTGGTGTGACCTTTGAGCCATGCAAATGGTGGCCTCCACAATCAGCTAAATTCACTCATCAGATGGGCCACACAATCGATATAAATGGACAGCGCAGGGCCTGGATCGATATACAAGGGTGGTCCACCTGATGAGTGGATCAACCTGATTCTCAAGAAGGTGATGTTCATGGTGTGGCCTAACTTTTACATGGGTGGCCATTTCCACTAAATGTTTGCAACTCAAATCCACTTGTGCTCCAAATGCAGCCTTAGACTTTAAAACCAATATGACATTTGCTGCCAACTGTTCTCTCAGTTATAATGGCTATTGGATCACACCGCTTATCTCAAAATGTTCGTTAGTGGATATTAATAGCACTGCTTCAACTACAGAAATACGAAATTTCTATGAAAATGATTTGTATCCTCTCATTATGCAGGGTGCAACAACATAAAAGGATGACAACTATTGAGAAAATGGTGGGCATGTATGTGTTTGTGTGGTAACAAGACAAGAGCATTAAGCATGTTCGGCTGAAAGGAACATAAGCAGTTTCTAAAGAACTGCAATATGCTTTACATGATTAAGCGGGCCCCAAAGTCCTTTTTATTCAATTATATAGAATTCAAAATGGATTTTACAGTTTGCTTGCAGTTGGTGTGTTGTTCACAGGCATGCGATGGTTTTTTTTTAACTCTTCGTCTCATTTCTGTAAAATAGGAGAGAGAGTCGGTCTCATTTTTATAAGATAAATTTTCTCTGAGCTGATCAATTGTTGTTGAAATTGCCTTTCAGATTCCTATATTTGAGAAAAGGTACAAAAAAGATCCGGCAATTGTAGCAAATGAAGCTATCCAAAAGGTTACTCGCAATAAATTGGATGTGGTTTTTGTAGATATAGCTAGGTGGATGTAGGTAACTTTCTCTTTTGCTCTTTTGGTAGTTGGAGTACCTTCCACGAGTCTTGCATTTCTTCACTTGTGTGCATTTGTGTACTCAGTTGCATAATTAAATGTTAGATTTTAGGACAACAAAAAACACTGATGAGAGCAATTTCGAAGCTCATTTATCTTAACAACCCGGATCTGGTTCTTTTAGCTGGAGAGGCACTGATCAGGTTTAGTATTTGTTGCAACTTTATTGTACTCGGAACACCGAAATCATGCTTTTCTTTCCCTTCTATAGGAGAAGAAAGAAAACAGCCATGCAAGAAAACAAAATATATGGTTAACCAATGAGAAATTGACAGAATTACAGTTCAGAAACGAGAAATCCCTGATATGAATGCCAAGGAGTTAATTTCAGTTCATTAATAAGTGCTCCAAATGTACTCTTAGAGTTTCCTACATACCTTCACATCTTTGCAATTCAATTTAATAAGTTCTCCACCATCCCTTCATGTTTTCTTTGGATTGCAAAAGAAAATTATTAGAAATGTTGGTGTTTTTATTTTTGAATTTTGCTTCTCATTTGATTTATTTGGATGGAATTTCAAGGCTTTATAGTAATCAACTGCAATTTTATTTTCTCTTGTTTGCGGCTTGTTTGGATGCACCCTGTAATGATAATGATGTTGGAACTTGGGCGTTTGTTTTGGATGTTGGGTTTGATTTAGTTTAGAGGGGAGTAGTGCATTACTAGATTGAAAATTATGCTCCATAACCATGGATGTCAAGGAACTCTTACTGAAGCTCAATTCTGTCAAAGAGCCATTGAATCATGCTAATTCTAATACAAGTTTGGCCATTGAAATGGGCGTGTTGAGGCATAAAATAAGCAAGGAAGTGAAGATGAGAAAAATCAAGAAATCAATTTGAAAGATCAAGAAATCAGCTTCAAGACCACTTTGCGCGGGTTCGCGCAAAGTGAAATGGTTGCACCAGACTGCGCAAAAGTGAACGGTTTGCGCGGGGGATTATGAAGACAGTTTGCGCGGGGACTGATGGTTTGCGCAAGACCGCGCAAAGCATATCATTTGCGCGTGTCCGCGCAAAGTATATGACGGTGGGATCAAAAAGGTTGGTTGATTATTTTGTCCCACATCGACCAGAACAGAGATTTTCATTGAAGAAAATGTCTATAAATACCCCATTCCTCCTCTCAAAAGGGGTTGGAAGATTTCAGAAGTGAAAGAAATACGAAGGAGAAGACAGAAGGTGCGGAGTATTGGACTCCTGCACTTTGCGCGACGGCGCGCAAAGGAGTATTGGACACCTGAAGTTTGCGCGGACCCGCGCAAAACGGCACTGGGTTGATATAGTTTGCGCGGACCCGCGCAAAGCATATCGTTTGCGTGGACCCGCGCAAACCGACTGCTGGGCAGTCTATAACAGCAATGGGCTGTTATGCTGTCAGAATGGTTTGAGTCTTCAGATCTTCAAGTTCTTCTTGTTTAGGAGAAAAGGAAGAGTCATCGACCAAGAGACGTATTCCTCCTAAGTTTCAGGAGATGACCGAAATAGCACCGAAATGCTGCCGGAATCTTTATTCTCTTGAAGATTGTTGATTGATTTATCTATTCTTCCTAAGTATTAGGAGATCATCGAAATAGCGCCGGAATGCTGTCAAAATTCCTATCTCCTTGAAGATTAGTTGATCAGATTATCAGCAATCCCCTCTAAGTCCTAGGAGATGACTGAAACTCCTGACGAAATGCTACCGAATTTGCTATTTGGATTAAATCTTTAAACATTATTTGTATTGTTTGAACAATCTATCTTAGAATCAAGGGATATCAGAGGATGTAAATGAATTCAGAATCAATAAAGTGTGATGATTGTCTTTGTAATTATTCTGTTGTTATGTTCGAATAAGATAATCCCCAAATCAAATACATATGTTTTTCTTATCGAAACAAAATGGCGACTCCACTGGGGACTTATATCTTATTTAACATTACATTGGAAAGTTACAAGACTCTCATTACTGTTTTTGGCGTCTTCTAGACACCAAAATGGCGACTCTCAGTGGGAACATCCTCCCCTTCATCTCTAAGATAGTTTACTTAATCTTCCATATATTAATTTCATGAATGTTTTGTTATTGAAGGTACCCAAATTCAATCATACTACATTGCTAATGGCTAACATTGCGAGAAAAGTGAACTTCCGATTCACCGCTACCGGATTTATAATTGAATATGCGTCGAACCAAACTCTTGAGCATACGAAAGCAAGCACTACAAGCAGGCGCAAAGCGACTCAAGCAACAGTGGGAGTTATTTCCGTCTCACCTCAACCACAAGAAAGTGATGAGAATTGGACTTTGGTTCTGTCCAAGAAGACAAAAGCAAAGACTTTAAAGAACCACAAAGCGAAAGTACTTGTACCAAGAACTGAGGGACCGGTCACGTGCAGCATAGCTAGAAGAAAACTTGAGCTCGCTCCTCCGGCAATTTACCCCGAACAAGCTACTTCGCAGTTCTCGTTGCATGATTTTCCAGCTTTGGTTGTTCCAAAAACCAAATGGACAGAATCGTAGAAAGGCAAAGCACTGATGATAGGATCACCGATGCCTGTGTCACCTCAAACAAGCTCGCCCATAACTGTATCACCTCGATCGGTTAAAAGCACGGGAAGTACACAAGAGTCAAACGAGACTCCAATGTCTCCCCTCTTTATAAGTCCTGTTACATCAACATATTCTCGTTTTACTCAAAAAATGACTTCGACAAACAGTCACGAGGCCGCAGTATATATGGCAGAAACGGGCCAAGGAAATAGGCCATCTACTGAAGCACGTGTTGATCAGATGGCAGAGGCACAAAGGGTGCTAATGGATGAATGCCGGAACCTCAGAGAAGCTCTAACAACTCTGGCACATAATGTAGCCCAGATAATGGCTCCATCCATGATGAGAGGAATGAATGGACAAGAGAACCAACCTGAAGGCTCTCGTCTGCAAGAGATGGGATCACGAGGATCAGTTCCAGCAGCAAGAGCTATAACGCAAGATGATGTAAGACAAGTCATCGAAGAAGCAGTCAGAATAGAAAGAGAGCGAGCGAATACCGGTCGTTTTAGATATCGAACACCTTACCCAAGAGAGGTAGAGGATGTTCTGTTTCCAGCCAACTTTAAGCATCCAGATTTTCAGAAATTTAACGGGGAAGGATCACCAGAAGAACACCTAATGCATTTCATCACCAGCATGGGAAATTTCTCCACAATACCTCAATACTGTTTACGCTTATTTGGATCATCATTGACAAGTAAAGCTTTCAGGTGGTATTCAACTTTGGCACCAGGATCTATACGCACATGGGAAGAAATGCAAGATGCTTTCATGTCAAACTTCTTCTCGTCAGAACGCGACGTTAGCATCACAGAGTTAGCTTCAGTACGACAGCGAGAAGGAGAACCAGTCAAAAAATTCATAGACAGATGGAAAACACTGGGGGCATCGTGTAGACAATTGCCGGAAGAGAAGGAACAAGTCAAAATGTGTCTGAATTCTATGGAAACAAGAATTGCGTTCGGACTCACCAGTGCTGATATCGGAACCTTTCGCGATTTGGCTACCAAAGCCCATGCATTGGAATTAATGACTCGTAAGATGCCAGCATTTCATCATGAAACTGTCAGAAGAATACCTGGCAGGACAACCGTCAACACCATCGATCGAGATAAGAAAAATCAAGAAGTGAAGGGCTCAAGAGACAAAAGGCCGGAAGGAAAAGAAAACTGGAATCAATTAAGGGACAGATACGATGGAAAAAAGCTCAGAATGCTCGATTCTCATGAGGGATTTGAGTTTGATAAAGAGGACGTGGTGCCTATGATGCAACAGTTGTTAAAAGCAGGTACCCTAGAATTACCGGAACCGAAACGCCCTGAAGATGTGAAGAGAACCCGAGAAAGAAATTTTTGCCGTTATCATCGTTTAGGGGGACATCCGACAGAAAAATGTTACACATTAAAGTGCATCATACAGAGAATGATAAATAGAGGAGATATAATAACCAGCGAAAGCAAAGAAAAGAATACAAGGGCGACGGTAAATGTATTGTTAATTCAAAAAGACTCGAGGAATGAAAGAGAAGGGAGACCGAAGGCCGATAAAAAGCGCGACAATGATTACGTTGCGATCAGGGAAGCAGATAACAAGTCCAGTAAAGCAAAAAGCAGAAAATATACAGAAAGAAGTGATTGAAAAACAGAACATCAAGGATAGAAGTAGAAATGAAGATACAGCGACAAAAGTGGCTTACGATGTAGTTAGTTACTTGAAAGGTATATCTGTGCGTTTAAGTATTTATGATGCGCTCAAGTTGTCAGAAGAATTTCGGCAGAGTTTGATTCAAGCATTGTCCGATTACGATGTGAGAGAAGCTTTATTGACAGAAATGAAGAATGAAAGAAAGGATGAAAAGATGAATTGCTTGTCAGTAATATCTTTCTCTGATGATGACTTAATTGGTGAGATGGAACATAACAGGCCGCTGATGATAGAAGGGTATATTTGCGAAAGGAAGATAAAACGAATCATGATAGACAATGGGTCAGCAGTGAATCTTTTGCCACTATCCATGATTACTAAATTGGGTTATCGCCATTCAGATTTGCGCCCCAGCAGAATGATGATACAGGGGTTCAAACAAGATGGACAACGCGCGCTCGATAAAATTACAGTGACATTGGAAATAGGAGAATTAATTACTACTGTTGTATGTCACGTTATAAATGCTGTGACGACATATAACCTTCTCTTGGGAAGGCCATGGATACATCAGTACAATATTATACCTTCTACTCTGCACCAATGCTTCAAAATTGTAAAGACGGGATGCAGTGTAAAGTGATGGCCCGATGCGAAACCCTATACAGAAGCTAAATCTTTCTTTGCAGATGCGAGCTATTATAAATGTTTCTCCGAAGAAGCGGGAAATGATGATGGAAAGGGAGTCTTAAAAAATGCACGAATAAATAGAGTCAGAGAAGAAAGGGCAGAATCTTCTGGGACTGCAGAGGCAAGGAAGAAATTCTATTTTGTACCAAAGCACATGAGACAACCGGGACAACCGCCGTTAACATTGTTATCAACAGAGCAGTTGAAAGTCTTACAGTCCAATTACACAATGCCCTTACCTAGTATCGAAAGATGTAAGCCATTTGCAGCCGCTCCAAGAACATTTCGAGTCAAAGCTAGCGCTAAATATCCGGCACCAATAAAGTTCCATGCTGCATTAGAAGTGAAGGAGGAAAACACAAGCAATATGTATTATGGAGAGTTAGCACCGCAGAATTTGGGAAAATACAGTGCAGTAAGCAAGAAAATCATGAGGAATATGGGTTTTGATTGTGACAAGCCCACTGGATTGAATCATGGGAAAGGAATTCAAATCCCTCTCGGAGTTAATCAAGAAAAACGGAGAAAATTCCAAGGATTAGGAGCAGAATCATCAGTAAATATGACTCCAGCTGAACAGATATCATAACAACATGCTAAGGTAATCAAGTGTCCTGAAAGCGCTCCAAGACAAATAGAAGACGGGGGACAGCCGACAATAGATGGCCTGCGAGAAATAAATTTGGGAACAACAGAAGAGCCAAGGAACACATTCATCAGCGTCAGTCTCTCAGATCAGGAATTTGAGAAATATGGTCAACTTCTCAAGGAAAATAAAGACGTCTTTGCCTGGACGTATGAAGAGATGCCAGGATTGGAACCCTCTGTAGCAATGCATCGATTAAATATTTCCAAAGAAAAGAAACCAGTAAAACAAGCATAAAGGCGATTCCACCCAGACCTGATTCCATTAATCGAAAAAGAAGTAAATAAATTAATAAAGGTTGGATTCGTCAGAGAAGTTAAATATCCTAAGTGGATATCAAACATTGTTCCGGTGAAAAGAAGAATGGGTAGATTAGAGTGTGCATCGACTTAAGAGATCTGAATGAAGCATGTCCAAAAGATGACTTCCCTCTCCCGATAACAGAATTATTAATTGATAGCACTACTCAGTATGCTATTATGTCTTTTATGGACGGATACGTGGGTTATAATCAAATCAGGATGGCACCTGAAGATGAAGAGGCAACGGCTTTCAGAACACTGCTTGGAATTTATTGTTATAAAGTTATGCCTTTCGGTCTAAAAAATGCTGGGGCAACATATCAAAGGGCAATGAAAAATATTTTTCAAGATATGATGCATAAACATGTCGAATGCTATGTTGATGACTTGGTGGTCAGGTCGGGAGATCATCAAGAACACCGCGAACATTTAGCGTCAGTCTTCTGTCGTCTCAGAAAGAAGCAATTAAAAATGAACCCTGCTAAGTGTGCATTTGGAGTATCTTCTGGAAAGTTCCTAGGCTTTGTCGTACGACACAGAGGGATCGAGATTGATCCAGAAAAAATTAAAGCTATTCAAAATATGTCGCCGCCAACGACGTTGAAAGAATTAAAAAGCTTACAAGGAAAATTGGCATACATTCGCCGTTTTATTTCAAATCTCGCAGGAAGGTGTCAGCCATTTTCTCGGTTAATGAAGAAAGATACAGAATTTATATGGGATCACGCCTGTCAAAATGCATTTGATTCAATCAAGCAGTTGTTGAAACAGCCGCCGGTGTTAACAGCTCCAATGAAAGGTAAGCCACTTATCTTATATACATCTGCAGCTACAAATTCTTTGGGTGCTTTGTTAGCACAGGTAAACGAAGCCGGAAAAGAGACTGCTCTTTATTATCTAAGCCGAACATTGATAGGGGCAGAATGCAAGTATTCTTCGATCGAAAAAGAGTGTTTGGCGCTGATATTCGCTGTACAAAAGTTGAAGTATTATTGTCTCTCCCATGATATAACTTTAATCTCAAGAGCAGATCCGATAAAATTTTTGATGACCAAGCCAATGTTGTCGGGAAGACTAGCCAAGTGGATGTTATTGCTGTCAGAATATACTATTTCATATAAACCGGCGAAAACAGTAAAAGGACAAGCTATGACAGACTTCCTCGCAGCACATCCTATAGCAGAAAGTGAAGAAATTAATGACGAATTTCCAGATGAACAAGTTATGTTGGCTGAATCTCAGTGTAACGCCCTGAAATTCGGGGGTCGAGTATGAACTCAACTCCCGAGTTCCAACGCATCACTTATGCAACATACACAATGTCGGTTAATGTTGTCTGAGTTAGCGCAATAAACATGAATGAGATTAAACCAAAACAGTAATTCATACCCAGTTCAATTGCATTTAAAAAAACAGCGGAAGACTGAAATTTATATACAAGTATGTAAAGTAACAAAATTTTCTGAACTTCAGGGTATGAGCACTAGCTGAGCACCAATATACATGTAAAGTTTGTAAATTAAAAACCCAAAATACATCCTCAAAAGAGGCCCCAAAAGTCCCGCGATGCAGCCGGCCTAGGCGTAGTCGTCAGAATACTGCATGAAAGAGAACTCCTCCTGGTCCTCATCAACGTCGGGCTCTGGCTCCTGAACCAAGGCGCCCCCTAATCCTGCAACAGGGTCTGGTTGGTGTGTACAACACCGTCCCGTATCGTGGGAGTGAGTAGCTAACTCAGTGGAACAATAATGCATAAGTTAACATGTTATCAAATCAACCAAGCAGTAATGATAAAGCAGTACAAATCAAGCATTTCTAACTACTCTTGTTAAATGCAAAAATGATATGACATGATGCTGTATGCCCTTGCCAAACCACCCTCAAGCGACATCATCTTACGTTCGCGAATGCTTAACTCCCTCAGTGCGCCACATCTACAAAGCACATGCGGTGCGATGATGCTCGTGATTGCCAAGTTATTATTAGTCCATTTCAATCAGCAGTATTGGGAAACTAAGGTACCTCCCTTGTATCATTCCCAACATGATCCATTCTAGGGTCGTCAGTCCTAGTTATTCTCATACGATGTTATGGTTTGAGAAGCTTAGTGATGGCATCACAACAGGTTCGTCACCCGTCAGCGCGGATACAGATCTCACCGTATGCGGCTCAATTGCTGGCCGTCAGCTCGAGTACAGGTCTCACCGTACTCGGCTCAATCACTAGCCGTCAGCTCAAGTACAGGTCTCACCGTACTCGGCTCAACTCACACTCTAGTTACTGTGAAAGGCTCGTGGCCAATCACAGATACTTAAAGTACACTCGATGATACCACGGAGGACTCGTCGCCCGTCAGCACGAGCACAGATCTCACCGTACTCGGCCCTCGCCGAAGTATCGACAGCTCGAATACAGTGTCCCATACCACCGTATTCGGCTCACGAGATAGTTGCGCAATGGTCACTACGGGGAGGCACATGGCCCCAGCATAGGCCGACAGCTCGACCACGGTGTCCCATACCACCATGCCCGGCTCATGCGTCTTAGCGGATCTAGGTACCATGGTTAAACAGGAATCACCACTGGTAAGTTTGGTACCCTAGGTTCAAGCAGTAGCGACCAAACAAGGTGAACACACAACTACACTTCGGTTCAAGTGGCGAGCCTGACTAGCTCGAGCGCACCACAAGTTGAGCGATATGGAGCGCAAAAGCACTCCGCGTGGCCAACCACTATCGCCAACCGAAGTACGACTCGGGTTCGCCGGACCCGTCCTTTGTGGCGACATGAATCTCAGCCACAATCACAAGTCTGGTACCGAGTGTTTGGACTATAAACATAGTCCCAAACTCAAACAGTTTTCATCGCTAGCATGTGAAGTAAAGCATGGTAAACAAGCAATACAAGCATGTTAGTTGGCATGTTATAAAGCATAAAGTAAGACATGGAGTAAGCATGTTACAAGGCATGTTGAGAAGCATGTTATAAAGCATATTGTAATGCATGTACTACAGCACTATCCCCATAGGGATAGAATTGTGTGTGCACTGCAATTAAGTGGTTGCGGTGAACCACCGCATGGAGGGGATCCTACATGTCTCAAGGGAGTTGGAGAAGCCATAGCAGCGCCTATCTAAGGCACTAGTACATGCACATGTACACCTACATGCACATACACAAACACTTAAAATACACATTTCCAACATACATGACGTATGTTAGGCAAGTTCGTGATTGGGCTGTCCCTAAGCCCCGGGAGTATTTTTCCCGCGTATATCGTATTCATACAACAAATAATCATTACAATTACATATCCAAAATCCGCACGCATGCGGGATTTCTAGAATACGCAATTTCGACATACATGGCATTTACACATGAACACATATTTTGCGATCTCTTTCGCCGAACTAGTATTTTATCCACACATGATATATTCAAACATTAAATAAACATGTCAAACATTTTCTCAACAAAAATACGTATACGGTATTTCTACGTATATCAAGAGTATGTAAAATTCCATAATCTTTATCGCTAATCGAAACAGGAAACGGAAAGCACTTTGTACATGTGCATTTGCATGCAGATCATGAATCTATCATTATCTGACATTTGAAAGCGTTGAAAAACGTAACTTATACGCTTAAAGTCCTCACCTCAGCCCTTGGAATTCCAACGAATCAGCAAGAAGGTTGGTGCTTCCGTATACGGGAGTTTCTTAGCCTAAAGATCGCATTCGATTAGTCTTTCCCTAACCTATCACTAATTAGGCTCAAATCAGACCTAGGGTTAGGGTTTCTTACCTTCAAATGGGGTGGAAACCGCCGGGAAACCTCTTGGAATAGCGCGGTGTAGGCCGTGGAGAGGTGGAAGCAGCAGGAGGAAGATCGGCTTCGATCTCCACAAGTTCTCTCTCTTTTCTCTCTTTCTCTCTTAGGGTTTTAACCCAAATTCGTATGGCTGTGAGAGGGGCTGTTCTAAGCCCCTTTTATAGCCACAAACCTTCCCAAAATAGACTCAGGTTCAAGGGCAACTGCTTACATAGGCATTTCACCAATTTCCAAGCTCAAAAGGGGTGTTCTGGTGGCCCTCTTTGAGCCAAACGTCAGACTTAAGCTCACCCACTGCGGATCCACGTGGGATTACGTTTTCGGCTCGATCGGATTCCCAGATCGCACGTGGCGGACCACTTTCAGTTCAACGGTCGTGGGCCACGATCGGAATTTCTGAGTACATATAAATGTTCCTGAAATTTTTCTTAATCCGAGGGTGTAATTTGGTCTGATTCCGACGGTCAGGTTGCTTAATACTGACGCGCAACCGAAAGGTGCCAGATCACTATTCCAGATATTTTATCTTGGATGGAAATAGTGTTTTTCACACTCCCTCGCTCCGGAGTGAAAATAATGGCCGTGGGACATCGGAATCATCTGATTTTTGAGATGATTGTCAAGCCCAGTGGGGCGGTCCTGGTTCCTTAGCTTCGTGTTAATCGGACTCCCGATGTGCGATTTAGACCTCATACGAAGTTTCGTTTCAGTCCCGAGAGCAGACGGGTAATGAGTTTGGCTCTAGACTTTAGGGTAACCTAGAGTCACCAATTCTGCAAGTTTTGGGTCTTACAGATCGTATTTAAAGCGATCCCAACGGATTTCATGATTTACCGAGTTTAGTACTTAGTTAACTTTGTTAAATTTCTAAAGGATTTAATCCTATGTGATTTCTGGTCGAGGTGGTACTCGGCCCAATGTACGGAAATTTTCAGGTCGTTACACTCAGAATCTTTGGCAAATGTATTTTGATGGTGCTGCTCGAATATCGGGAGCGGGGGCAGGAATAATATTCATTACACCTCAAGGCGATTTATTGCCATACTCCTTCACATTGGGCACTGCATGTACAAACAATGAAGCTGAATACAGAGCTCTTATCATCAGAATGGAAATAGCCCAGCAAATGAAAATAAAATTATTGCATATCTTCGGAGATTCTAAATTGATTATAAATCAGTTGACAACAGAATTCGAAGTAAGGAAAGAAGAACTTCTGCCCTATTATCGGAAGGCACAACAGTTGCTTGAACAGTTTTGTCACGTGGAAATTAAACACGTACCACGCTCTGAGAATGCAAAAGCGGACGCTTTAGCTGGTCTAGCAGCAACTTTGTCTTGCACAAATCGAAGTCCTCTTCAAGTAACTATAGAGGAAAGAAGATTCCTGCCATCTGCAGAAGTTATTGAAGAAACCGTTGAAATGTTTCCTGTATCTTGTCTAGAAATAATGACGGATGATTGGCGTCAACCTTTCGTTGATTATCTCAAATATAATATCTTGCCAGAAGATAATGCGCAAAGGCAGCAGATTAAGCAGCGATCGGGCAAATTTGTCATATGCAGTGAAGTATTGTATAGAAAATCTTATAATGGAATGCTGCTAAGATGCTTAGACAAGCAAGAAGCAAACCAAATGTTGCGGGAAGCATATTCAGTTGAATGTGGAGCACATCAAGCCGGCTGAAATTTATGCCATAGAGTGCATCGAATGGGTTATTATTGGCCTACTATGTTCAAAGATGCAATAGAATATGCAAAGCAGTGTCACGAATGTCAAATACACGGAGATGTAATACATGTTCCTCCAGAAGAATTACATCAGTCTGTTGCTTCCTGGCCTTTTTCAGAATGGGGACTCGACGTGATTGGTCCTATAAATCCCCCTTCATCAAAAGGAAAACAGTATATCCTGGCAGCAACAGACTATTTCTCCAAATGGACCGAAGAAGTCGCCTTGCGTAGTGTTAAAGAGAAAGACGTGGTCAATTTCATCCGGCATGCTATAATATACCGTCATGGTATTCCGAAAAAGATCGTCACTGATAATGGTACCCCTTTTAAAAGTAGAGGCATGGAAAAGTTATGTCATAAGTTTGGCATCCAGCATTCTTTTTCAACACCTTATTATCCTCCGGCCAATGGACTAGCAGAGGCGTTTAACAAAACGATCGTCAAAATAATGAAAAAAATGGTGACAGGCAATAAACGCGATTAGGATGAAAAGTTACAAGAAGCATTATGGGCCTATAGAACTACCCATCGTACAGCAACAGGGGCGACACCGTATTCATTAATCTATGGTATAGAGGCAGTTATCCCAATTGAAATGCAGGTGGCATCACTCCGGATAGCAGTACATCAGTCTATAATAGATGATGAAAATGTAAAAATAAGGCTAAAAGAATTAGATCTGCTCGATGAGAAGCGTCTTGCAGCTCAGCAGCGATTGCAGTCATATCAGGCCAGAATATCGGCTGCCTTTGATAAACAGGTTAAATACCGCTCTTTCAAAAAAGGGGATATGGTGTTAATGTTGAAAAGACCTATAGTGGTCACTCGCCGGACAGGGGGCAAGTTCGAGCCTAAATGGGACGGTCCATATGTAGTAAAAGAAGTATACTCCAATGGGGCATATAGAATCGCAAATCAAGAGGGACAGGGTATCAGTATACCTGTCAACGCCCGCTTCATCAAAAGATACTACCCCTGAAGATAGACATGCTGATTTTGACCCAGAATATTATTGGCATAATGATTCTGTATCAAAAGGGGGAAAGGATGAATAAGATTATGTCTATATGTCAACAAAAGAAGCTATGAAGAAAAAGTTCACAAACATGTCAATTATCAAGCATCGAATCCGAAAAATATATATATGATCATCATCATCATCAAATAAGATTGACAAAGTTAATATCATCTCGAAGATTCTCTTGAAGATATCATTTAAGATATTATTTAAGCTGAAAATATTTTGCCTCACAAGGCATGGATCTTCTTAAAGATTGAAGATAAATATTATCGCCTCACAAGGCACAGACCTTCTTGAAGATAAATATTATTGCCTTACAAGGCACGGATATTCTTGAAGATATTATCAAAAGCAAGGATATATCAATAACAATCAAAGAGGCAGTATAGCCAAGCCAAATCCTAAAAGAGCCAAATTGAGCCAAATCAAAAAAAGATCAAAGCTCGCAAAAAAAAAAAAAAAAAAAAAAAGCTCTCAAAGGATCAAGCTCTAAAAAGAGCCAGCCAACTATACGTAAGACCCATGAAGATCGCCATTCGGGCAGCGGCGAGGAGTCAGTGGCCCTAAAAAGCCCGCGAAGACCATCGTGCGCACTCATGCGGGCAGCTGACGAAGTCAAGGATTCAAAGCCTAAAAGACCATATATCCGCGAAGACTAGTCACCGTAACTCCCATGCCGTCTGTATAGCTTCCGACAGCGCCACGGGGAACGGATGATGAAAATGCCCTCCAGTGAATGGGCTCGACCTTGCAGACGAAGAAAACAGGGGCCGCAGTGCGAGCTTTATGCCAACCGTGCGTAAGACCCTCCAGGTCTAGGGTTTGATTTCAGTAGTAACTTGTGAGGAAGGGCCTAAACCTACTCATTGATGGACTGACGACCCTAGATTTGGTGCCCAAAGGTAGCCTTGCGAGCCCTGCGAACTCTAGAGAGTTACCGTGGCCAACCCTGTGCGTAAAACCAACAGTTCACCGCCCGGTAACGTCAATGGGCCCCTCTGATGGACCTTGGCCATGAGCTCAAGGCAGTGAAAAGCCCAAAAGCGAACTCTAGAGAGTTACAGTGGCCATCACATAAGACCCATAAATGCTCCACTACTCATGAGCTTAAACTGTGTGTGTGCGCACGCTCCACTACTCATGAGCTTAAACTGTGTGTGGCTAATTAAATTGAAACTTATTACCGCCAATTTAAATACTCACATAGAGAATCCCACACTAACAGAGCATAAAAGGTTTGAAAATCATAAAGGATGTAAGGAAATTATTATATAAAATATAAGTATAGTATGATAATATTAGCACAAATGTTATCTGCATGCAATGTAAAAAAAATGTCATTATAAACATCTCAAAATGCTCTCATAAAAACATATGTGTGAAGTCAAATAAATTATGTCTAAGGAACATGAAAACAAAGACTACATGTTCAAAATTACATGTTTAAAGATCTTCTGTAATCCCAACTGCTTCTGAATATCTGCGCAAATCTTCTTTCAATTGTGCCTGAGCTGCATCATGTTTAGATTTCTCTTCAAAAATAAGTCTTGCCTGATCAGGAACGCCAGCAAGTTTATTCTCCAAAGAAGCAATCATTTCTTTACCTTGAAGTTGTACGGATTTTTCAATATCATTGGATTGAGCATTTGCTCGTATCTTCTCTTCAACATCTTGAAGGGCTAAGGATTGCTCATGATTCCTTCTCTCCAGTTGAGAGATTTCCTCCTTCAAGGCTGCAATACGGTCTTGGATAATCGCTTTTCCATCAATAATAGCCTTTTGTTGATCTTGAAGAATCATATGCTCTTGTTCAAGTTTAGAAATCGATGAAGCCAACAGAAAAACTTGTTCTTGAGATAAAGTCAGCTGCTTCCTGTACTCTAAGATCTCAGGGGCAATTGGAACACTCTCTACCAATGCCAAAGAAATTACTGAATCACGGAATCTGAGGAGAGAATCCCGCAAAGGAGATATGTTTATTCTGGCCATCTTGGCAGAGCTCTCCAAAATTTCTATAGCAACATCCAAATCCAACCATTGATCAGGATTTCTGAAGATGTGGATTATTGCTAACAAAGAATGTTTCACCATAAGCATTTTGTGAATAGGGATCTTCGCAAAGGATGATATTTCAGAAGTAGTGGCTACAGAATCAGAACTAGCCGCACCGCTACAAGGAGAAGTTCCTATAGCAAAAGAAGAAGGATATTCAATATATTATTATGAAATATATAGTCTGAAGTAAAGATACTCAGTATATATATATATATATATATATATATATGTACACCTATCACTGGAATACGACTAACGGAAGGAGAAGTTCTTTGAATCATGGAAGGGCCCAATTCCACCATATCAGCAAAAGATGGTGCTCTAGCTTCCGTGCTTGAATCTCTGGTAGCCGGAGTTGGCAAGTCAGTAGTTTCTGTAGGAAATATGATTTCACGAGCCACTACTCTCTGCACTACCAATGGAATTACGGGTGCTTTTAGTGAAGTTACCACAAGAGGGTTCATTGAAGAGATAGCACCTATTTCTGCAACTTGGGCGCCTAAAAAGGGAGACGCAATGATTTTAAATAATAGTTGTTAAAATAAAAATATGCATATGAAAATTTCCTTTACCTAGTGAATACCCATATTCTCCATAATCTAAAAGATCCTCGTCATCTTTCTCAGCTGCAGGAGATTTAGCAGGAACATTGGCGCCAGGAAAAGTCTTAGGAATTGCAAAGGATGATTCCATCTCAACTTCTTTCACAGCTGTTTCCTCTTCTTCGCCAATATCAACTTCACCTTCTTCAAAGTCATCATCTTTATCTTCACCACTATCGTTATCTCCGCTGTCTTCGTATTGTGAAGATTTAGTTGTATCTGATGATGAAGCTGAACTTTCATCTTCCAAATTTTCTTCGTCAACTTCTTCAATAATAACCTGCTTCCCTTTGTAAGAAATGGGTTGGCTGTTCTCCGGTGCAGACTCTTGGACCATAGGGGAAGCAGATGCTTGGCGGGTCATTTCTGAAGGAATAGGGGATGATGTTTGCAAACGCGTTCTTGATCTAGTCATCGGAGAAGATGGACTAGGACCAAGGGGTTGTGGAGGAGATATGGAAGTACCAATAGCTGGTCCTTCCTGAACCGCTGCAGTCTTTACAGGAATTGGAGAAGATGTGCCTACAGCATCGTCTGCGGCTTGGTTTGAAGAGTCCCGACGAGATTTCTCAAATTCTCTCAGATCTCCGTGAGCAAACCAGCCATCCAAAGTATTGATGGGCTTGATTTCACGGATGGGATCTTTCAATGATATCTTCTTACAAATTTCTCCGGGATGAGATGCATGACTCTTTTCTGGAATATAGCCAATTCCGCTCTCTAAATTTCTGCCCTTCAGCCTGGGCGGATGAAGAAAGATAGAAGAATTCACTGGTAAGCATTTAGCAACCAAGTATGATTGGTGATCCCACCATCGCATCCAGCTATATGATGTACGAACTATGTGATCACAGCTTGGAATTATGAAGAGGGATCCAACGCAACCATTCAGCAACTGTTTCCATATCATGGCCCATTTAAGAGGACCAGTTCCATAGCAGCGCATTTTTCTGGTAACCAGCCCGCAGTCTTGTGGTACAGTTTGATCATAACCAAATTGACAAGCAAAGCGACTGGGGTAGTAAGGTTCTCTCAGAATTCTGTCCCTTCCTGAAGAGGCAAACTGCATGAGCGAATAGAAAAGAAGAAAGCTCTTTCTGCTGCAGTAAGTGTTTCGTTGTCCACCATATCTGTATCTTCGGTGTAGCGATGTAGGCGGAACTGAAAGAAGTTTATCTGATCATCATCTCGAATTTTGTTGGCAACCCACTCATATGCTCTTTTTGCCATCGCTCTTTGCTGAAAGAACCAGAGAGGAAGGTGAGAAGGATGAGTATATGCTTGTTTCGGAGCTTCAAAAGTCCAGGGAAAATAAACTCCAAGCCACCCCGTAATATAATGCCAAGAAGTATGCACAGACGAAGCTCCAAGAGTTGGGTCTTTTATGTGGGTAGCTACTTCTCCAAGAGCCCTGTAGATAGAACATAATACGGGAGGAGCAAGAGAATATTTATGGCCCTCCGCTAAAGCACCAGCCACAACGAAGACACTGGGACGAACAACATCTGCCCACTTGGAGCTGGGCAATACGACCAAGCTTAGCCAGTAAGCTAAGAACGCTGCAAGCTCTCCGAAAGAACTATATTCTGGCTTTCTTCTTATTGCATCTCGAAGCTTCGTTAGTTCTTTAGAGTGGCAGTCGTGAAACCTTCAAAGAAAATGAGGAGGTTAATATGCAGGAATGGCTAAATAGCAAGAATACAAGGAGGAAGATCAGTTGTTGAATACCTGAGACCCCTAGAGAAATGTGCTAGCCATTGCAGAGGGGGAATTTTGTGGAAGTTGGGAAATTTGCCCATCTCTTTGAATAACTCTATAGTAGTCTCAGAGATGGAAGGCTTGCGATCTGGAGAAGATACGAAGGCCAATTCTCTGTTTGTCGGAATGAATTCATCATATAATTTGCCTGTTATTGTGAGACCGGCTATGCGATGAAGGTCCCAAAGTGATATGCTGATTTCACCATAAGGAAGATGGAAGGAGTTGGTTGTAGGCGACCAGTATTCAAGGAAGCCTTTCAGAATATTGGGTTCCCTATAGAAGTATTTGGAGGTCACTTTTATTGCATCATAAAGGCCGATCTTTGCAAGAGTGCTCGTATGCTTCAGCAATATAGCCTCCGCCCATTCAGAATAGTATCGACGAGCAGTTAACATGCCTCTGATGCGGAATTCTGCCTGTCCCCAGAGTTGCTCTCGATCTCTGAAGCGCTGTCGCACCGTCTCATAAAAATGAGAAGGAAAGAGATCATGAGGACTGTGGAAAGGAGCTAAGAAGATCATGGGATGAGCTTCTCCTATCCTCTGTCGCGGTTTCTGAGTTCGGATAGTTCCCTCCAGGATTAGGGGCTCTCTTGAGGTCCATGATTCAGTATACATTAATCTCTCGCCATGGACGTAATCTTTGGACTCGCAGTCTAGCATGGACTGATGGCGATATACCTTGATGGGAATGATTGTCATGCCCTCCGCATGAGGATTATCAAACTTCATAATACCTTCGACAACTCGTACTGAGTCTCACGAGTTTTGAAGCCTCTTCTTCTTGTGTTCCTTGATCTTTTCTGCAAATTCTTTCGCCTTATTCCGGTGAGTTTTCTTTGGGCGAGAAGCAGGAGGAGTATCTTCACGGAGAGGTGCTCTCTCACTATCAGTCCAAATATGAGCGGTGGTCTTCAACCATTCATCCCAGTCATACTCTCTGCCATACTTAGGCGGACATTTGATGTCTCCCAAAGATATAGATCTGTGAATGGGGGAAGGTAAAGATCTAATGCGGTCAGAAAAGTCGAAAGTGGGAAGAACAGGTTCTTTGAAGTAAGCGGGATTTCTGGAAGTGGTTTTTGTCCGCTTAGCAAGAGGCTGATCAGAAGGAGAGTCAAAAGGAGTTACAAGACGAGCCGTTTGTTTAATACGAGCCATGAAAGTAAGATAAAGGAAGTAAGAAAGGAAGAAGAGAGAAAATGGCTAAGTGTTGGAAACAGTTCAAAAAAGAAAATTGGCTAAGTATAGAGTACTTTGCGCGGGTCGCGCAAAGTATATAGTTTGCGCGGAAAAACTTCAAGTTCAAAAGAAAGTCGCGCAAAGTGAAACAGTTTGCGCGGAGTCGCGCAAAGTGGAAGGTTTGCGCGGAAGAAAATCGCTAGAGCAGAGTTTCAGCAGAGAGAAGTTCGTGAAAATGACTAAGGCGTTGGACTATTTATAGCCTTTATGGCCGAGTACGGTACTCGACCGGAGCTTTGCGCGGGGTCGCGCAAACCCTGCACAAAACAATTGGTTGATCCTTTTTCTTTGATTTTTTTGGAAAAAAACAAAGAACGGATTAAGGGGGCATCTGTTGAGGCATAAAATAAGCAAGGAAGTGAAGATGAGAAAAATCAAGAAATCAATTTGAAAGATCAAGAAATCAGCTTCAAGACCACTTTGCGCGGGTTCGTGCAAAGTGAAATGGTTGCGCCAGACCGCGCAAAGTGAACGGTTTGCGCGGGGGATTATGAAGACAGTTTGCGCGGGGACTGATGGTTTGCGCAAGACCGCGCAAAGCATATCGTTTGCACGTGTCCGCGCAAAGTATATGACGGTGGGATCAAAAAGGTTGGTTGATTATTTTGTCCCACATCGACCAGAACAGAGATTTCCATTGAAGAAAATGTCTAAATACCCCGTTCCTCCTCTCAAAAGGGGTTGGAAGATTTCAGAAGTGAAAGAAATACGAAGGAGAAGACAAAAGGTGCGGAGTATTGGACTCCTGCACTTTGCGCGATGGCGCGCAAAGGAGTATTGGACTCCTGAAGTTTGCGCGGACCCGCGCAAAACGGCACTGGGTTGATATAGTTTGCACGGACCCGCGCAAAGCATATCGTTTGCGTGGACCCGCGCAAACCGACTGCTGGGCAGTCTATAACAGCAATGGGTTGTTATGCTGTCAGAATGGTTTGAGTCTTCAGATCTTCAAGTTCTTCTTGTTTAAGAGAAAAGGAAGAGTCATCGACCAAGAGACGTATTCCTCCTAAGTTTCAGGAGATGACCGAAATAGCACCGAAATGCTGCCGGAATCTTTGTTCTCTTGAAGATTGTTGATTGATTTATCTATTCTTCCTAAGTATTAGGAGATCATCAAAATAGCGCCGGAATACTGTCAAAATTCCTATCTCCTTGAAGATTAGTTGATCAGATTATCAGCAATCCCCTCTAAGTCCTAGGAGATGACTGAAACTCCTGACGAAATGCTGCCGAATTTGCTATTTAGATTCAATCTTTAAACATTATTTGTATTGTTTGAACAATCTATCTTAGAATCAAGGGATATCAGAGGATGTAAATGAATTCAGAATCAATAAAGTGTGATGGTTGTCTTGTAATTATTCTGTTGTTATGTTCGAATAAGATAATCCCCAAATCAAATACATATGTTTTTCTTGTCGAAACAGGGCGCATCTGTGCTTAGAAAGATGAAAGACATTGAGGTGAGTTTGTCTGAAAGAGAACCGTTTGTAGAGAAACATTTTCAAGGAAGTCTTTTCATAAAAATTTCCCAAACCTCCCCTTGTCTGTTTTTTTTTTTCCCTCTCTAAATACTTTCTTGGAAAATAGAAAATGTCACTCTCGCCTTTATTTTCCAAGATCCCAAACTGGCCTTTAATTTCTTTCTTCTATTAGTATTGTACAGTTATTATGTAGAACAGTTTGATGGATGCTTTGATTGGTAGTTTGAACAATAGATGGCTTGGTGCATAACCTGCTTCACTGCCTTAGCTTTTACTTCAATTTCCTACATTATTTGCAAGGTTATGGAATATGAATTGATTCATTTGAATGTTCTATACTCATAAATATGCATTATTCATTTGAACGATTTGAATTATGATTGGAATGAATACTTGATTCAATGGAATGTTTGAGTGTATATGAATCCTAAGGAGTGATGTGTGACTAAGTGTAACAGAACTTAGTTTGTTCCCTTTCCTTGTGTTCTAATTAAATGTTTATCTATTTTACTTACAGACAAAAAGATTTTTGTAGCACAAATTATGTCACAATCAGGTAATTTAACTAATTTCTAAAGGCATAAGGTCCTGTTCTTTAATATGTTTTGCATATGGTTTCTTTCGCAGGCTGCTATTTGATTGTAATCAAAACCTAAATTTGTTAGATGGTTACTTTTAGGGTAAGCTGATGTATGGACCTTTTGCTATAGAAGAAATGGCTATGGTTACTATTGCTAATGGCTACAGCAGTACTACGGACTATAACCGTAGCCATATTTAGCTACACATTTTATCCGTAGCCTTTGACCCTTTTTCTGGTAGTGCAGTAAAAACATATTTAGGGGCATCCCGCAAAAGTGCCAGCAAAGGCTGTTGGCCGCCAGTAAAACCTTTAATGACACAACCTTTACCAGCACTTGCCTGACCGCCGGTAAAACCAACTTTGTTGTAGTGTGGCTTTTTCATATATTGACACATAAAAAGGAGACACGGATTGGGTGGGTGCTACACCACCTGTCCCTAGCTAGGAACGGACTTTGTATCCTAACAGTCTCATTGGTGGCTTGCAGATGGGTAATTATAGCCAGGGTTTCAGTTTTATTGTTTAAATTTGGACGGTTATGATTGTATGTTCACGATGGGGACCATCATTGCAATGTTTCAGTTCACCATAAGGTGGGTAACAAATGCATGTGTGAACATATCGATTGAACATTGCATATTTCCCTCTATCAAGACTGAGCATTCATATATGCATGAAGTCAGAACCATGTTGATGGGCCTGCATGTGCGATAATTCCCAAGCTACAGGCACGTGAACATGAACATCATGTGGGGCCCACCATCAATGTTATTTTCCATCATGTGGGGCCTACCTTAAATATCCACCGCCCATCATGTGGAGCCCTCCTTTGATGTGGACCATCCACCTTCGATGTGGATTGTCCATCATGCGGCACCCACCTTGGATGTGGGCTATTCATCACTAAAGGTGACTTGGATGTGGACTATCCATTATGTGGGTACCACCTTGATGTTGGTCATCCATCATGGGGGGCCTTTTGATGTCCATTGCCTATCCTGTGGAGCCCACTTTTTATGACCATCCATTGTCTGGGCCCCACCTTCAATGTGGGTTGTTCATCATGCAGGGCTCTCCTTGTATGTGGGTCATTCATCATCGACCTTGTGACGTGGACCACCCATTGTCGGGTCCACCTTAATGTGGGTCATTGTGGATGATGCTCTTGCACGGCGGCGGGGCACGTACACCAAATAAAAAGGGCCTTAGCTGGATGTCATGCTATGGTTTTAGTTCTCAGGTGGATACGTTGTAGACTTGGAATAGTGTATTTGAAAGACTTTGAGTCGCCGCTGGCTAAGAAAGGCCTAAAAACATGATATTGTTGTGTTGTGGGTTCCCAATTTTGAAAATTTCGGTCATTCTTTGGACATTTATCTTTCTCAACATTTTGGAGAGAATAAACAATGGATTTAACCAAAAGTCAAAGATTTGACTCAAAGACGTCGTACGGAAATGAGTTTATAATGCCAAAAACAACTGCATAACTCATTTCTAATATCGAACTTGATCCCACCTCACCCTTTCGAAATTTTTTCTCTGAGACCCACCTCTACCCCCTCAGACATTGTTATTTCACTATGATTGTCTTTAGCATCATCTTCTTTAGCTTTGTCTTCTTGTACTTCCGTAAAACGTCTTTTTTTGCAATCGAAAACTGTATAAATGACAAAATAAGGTATGTGGACAATATTATGTGAATGTGAAAATTATGTGTTTCAAGAATGATGATAACCTGTATCACTTCAGAATTGCAACCCCGACCCATTTTGTACTCTTGTTTCAGTACATGGTGTTAGGGGTCATGGTTGTCATCCAGTACAGATTGAGGTTGTCAATAATTGGCATGGTTGAGGTTGACATATAATAAGGCTCGATGTTGTCAATATTTGACATGATTGGGGTTGTTAATATTTGGCACAGTAGAAGTTGTCATACAATAAAGGTTGAGGTTATCAGTATGACATCCTCGACCCTTAATGAAAGTTTGTCATTCTCGACCCTCATTAGATGATAATCTCGACCCTTATTGTCCCTACCATCAACTTCGACACTTAGTGGATGTCAACCTCGATCTTTAACCTAGTGGATGACTCTCTACCCTTAGTGCATGATAATCTCGACCCTTATTGGAACGTAGGTTGAAAACAACCAAGGACCACTTTCTTGGATTACGGGAAGGCAACAGTCTCTCCAAAGTGTTCCATTCAGTTTTTAAAGGAATACATATTAAATGATTTTGACAACACTACTATTAGAAAAGAGATGTTTACGAAGAGTTGTTTTAGACGTCTATTTTCCAATGTCTGGGTGGAAGGCCATTGGTCAAATAATCCATTGTCTTATGCAGAGGGATATTGGTGACCTAACTTTCGACGTTCAGGACACCATCATGAAATTGACCGAGTTGAACTTTGCCCCTATTAGAGGTACGAGGTTTCGACCTCTTAAATCAAATGAGTTTGGAGAGGGTCAAACAACAGGGGAAAAGAAACGGAAAGGGAATTATGTAGATCTTGAAAGAAGGAAGTGTGATGAAGAATGATTTGAAAGAAACTTATCTCTTGCTCCACAGAAAAATAACACGTGGATGCGGTGAAGCTGACGCTTCTGATTTGCTGGGAAAATCCGGTAGTTTCATGTCTATAGAAGAATAATTGTGTAAATAAGTACAATGAAATAGTCAATTACTTAAATGAATTCAATAGTTACCCTTGGGCAATGTATATTTGAGGGATGAGGCTAATAATGCAATTAGTGGTGCTGATGAGAATGGTGAGTACCCCCACTCATACAACATTTGTGAATATGCGTATGCGATACAAGTAACTTATTTTTGTCCCCATTCAGAGAGTGTGTTTTGTTGGTTGTTTCTTCATTTTTAAATATATAATAGATGCATGTCTTAACTGATATTTAATGCATCGTATTATTGGTTAAATATATACGGGAATACGAGCGATTTGCCAAATTATCGGCTGATAGGAGGTGGGTCTATAACATCCTGAATTTTCGCTATTTTGGATTTCCAAGAAAAAAACCTTGAATTTTTTTATATAACTAGCCTACGTTGTCACTTACTGATCATTGATGCTCGAACTTATACACGGGTGATATCAGTAAAGAATCGCGTAAATCGTATTAATCAACCGTAGGAAGCCAACGAATCCGTTCAATCACTTAACCATCGAGTTTCGCTTCGAGATTTGTTCACACAGGGTCCAAATCTAGCTGACCTATCACTGACTAACTGAGACAACCGTAGATAAATAAAAACCAACCTAAACTCGAGACAACTATGTGTCAGATCTTAATTTACAAACCAAGTCAACCTAGTTACTTATTTAGCCTAAAAACCAACGGTTTAGAGTAATCATGACCAAATTGTCATTTTCGATATTTTTGAATAGGCCACACTATGAACATAGTTAATCTAGACTCTAATCATTGTACACAAGAAATCTCCCTACCCAATTCATTCCAATTTTTGTCTAGCATGAACATGCATATTTGACATCTTTCATTAGTGTTTTTTTTTTTTTTAACCAAGACCCTCCAACAATTTTATCTTATAGAAACTTCCATTTGGAAATACTACATTCAACAACAAAATATTAGGGGAAAAAAATCAACTACGTTTCCTTTTGCTTATGAAGTTAGGTAGATGTTCAACCATTGAGATCAACATTATCACCATTCATCATGTTCATCATCATCATGTAAGCCTTATCCCAATTAATTGGGGTCAATTACAAGAATCCTATTCTCCCATCCCACTCTATCAAGGGCCATACCTTCAGCAACATTTTATTTTCCTAACTTAATCCCAATTGAAATTTCATGTATTTGAACCGTGAAAAAAAATCTATCTCTATGAACTCTCTACCCTTCTCTCTTTTGGCTATAACTATTTTGTTAATGGGCTGGTTAACCTTTGAGCTTGTTGCATATGAAGATGAGCTTTATATGATTTCACTAGATGGGCAACTATTCTGAAATCTTTAATATGGCATTCATATTTCATAGTTTCTCTTATCAAACTTGTTCAAGAAAATTGGGCAGATCATATAGTGGTTCCCTGGAAACATTTATGGGGAGTTGGCTTTCCCTTTCACCAATGAAATGTCTTTGAACCTGAATTTTCAAAGGTTTTCTCCAATTAAAAGATGATTTTACCTCTATCATATCTATTAAAATGCAGAGACTCCAAAATCATCTGTTTTATGTATTTCCTAATCATTTATCTGACTTAGTTGTATGCCACCAATGCAATTTCTAGGTGCCTGTGCATCATCCACCATGTTCTTGCAAAAGTATCAAGCTTTGGATTTTGAGCAACATATCTGGATTGCGATCATGTTTCTGTTCTTGCTGATTTTGAGAGTAGATAATGGGTTTGAACCCTCCTTTCAGAGTCAAAGAAGGCCTTGCAAACAAGTTCATAAGCAAGGGTCTCGAGTTCAAACCAAAGCTTCTCATTCTTATCGTTCCAAAAGAAACAGAAAGGTAATGCCTTTGGTAAGGTTTATTATTCTATATGCATGTAGACTCAAAAATCAGGCATTCATCAGGTGGGCCACACATGTATGTTGGATGAGGCCGTTCACCAAAACTTTTCTATTCGTCCATTCTTTTGTACACTGGCCTACCTGGTGAGTGGACCTGCCAAATCTTTGGGTGATGTCATATATGTGATTGGGCACATGATGAATGACTCGGATTCTAGATGAAAGGCCAGGTTGTTGTCGGTGGTTGGACTGGGATCTTGAAACTGTGGGATCTCTCTCTCTCTCTCTCTCTCTCTCATTTGGATGTTTATTTACCAGGCTAGATGAGAAGCAATCACATAACCCCTCTGTATATTGTATCAGCCACGTGCGATATTGATAGTGTAGGAAAGAGCACTATAGCCTTCTTTAAGCCATCTTTCAAGGCAGTGTTTGTCTGCATCGGCGGCATGTAGGCGTGTAACACTAACAAAATTCATATTAATTTGTTGTCTAATTTTTTCTTTTTTACTATCTATCATTATTTGACATTGAGGGATTATTTTCATCCATCTTTGTTTCAATGTTATATTGATCGTCTTGCATGTTCTTGGTGCTCTGTTGTGTTCTTGGAAGTCTCTAATCAGCATAGCAGACCTCAGTATTGTTCTAGTTATCTAGATTGCTGCTCTATTGTGTCCCACCATTGACGAACCATGATAAAGAAAAATCTCTTCAATATCATGTTGTAAGTTTTTTTTTTTTTTTGTTGTTGCTACAAATAGCCTGGTAAGAAGAGAAATATCCAATGGCCCATGTTCAACTAGAAAAAAGTTCATTCTTGGTGGCTATAGGCTGTCAATCCACACCATCACACACAAAAATGATTTGGATTACGTAAGCATGAGTCTCACTTGTCAGAATTAATAACCAGTGACCATTGTAGAAAGCCTTAGATCACATCTCCTACAAATCATCTTGTAATCATATGAATAGGATTTGATTTTTTTTCTTCTGTTGATAATATTCATTAATCAACAGTAAAGATGAAATTAGTGATTCTAATTTATTTTTATTTTTATTTTTAAATAAAAAAATCAAAAAGAAAAAAAGTTCAGCTTGAAAATATGGAATTCCAAGCTAGTCATTATTTGATATATGCTTTTTACTGAACGAATGCTCATTTTAATTAGATATGATTCAATTTTAGGATCTGTGGTCTCTGTATAATCTGTTATCCAATATGTATCAATATTTTTTATTTTACATACCTTTTGGACTTGAGTATCTGAAGCTAACATGCTTAGCAAGTATTAATGTGAATGAATGTGATATACGTTTCATAGAGGACAATTGGGAAAGTCCGGTAGGCCTTTTTTTAATTCGAATAGGCTAATTTACTTTTTATTTTTATTTATTTTTTTGTTGTTGTTGATTTTGTCTCTTTTCTTAGTATGATCTGGGTTAGATCAATTAAGTATGATTGAGAAGCTTGAGATACAACTTGAATTGTGGCATGTACTCATGTTACATTAGATAATAACTGTAAGCTTAAGATTACCTAGTTGATCTGGAAATTTTGGCATAGTTAACGGTTCTTATTAGCAAACTCATTTTCCATCCTTCTCTCTCTCTCTCTCTCTCTCTCTCTCTCTCTCTCTCTCTCTCTCTCTCTCTCCTCTTAGGAAATTGACCGTATTGGCCTCGAAGCAAGCCCCTCGTGCTTGGAATGCACGGATAGACTGCTATCTTCAAAAGAATGGTTTTGTCAAATGTCCGTATGAGTATGCCATCTACATAAAAAAGAATGCCCATGGTGATATACTTGTATCTTGTTTATATGTTGATGATAAGCTATTCACAAGAAACAACCAAGCAATGTTTATAGAATTCAAGTAGGCTATTTTCAATGAGTTCGAGATGGCTGACGGTGGATTGATGTCCTTCTTCTTGGGCATCAAAGTGAAATAACAACTCGGCGGCATTTACATATCTCAGAAGAAGTATGCAAAGGAACTTCTTGAAAAGTTCAAGATGACCGACTGCAATACCTAAATATGCCTATACAATGGGCCTGAAGATGACAAAAGAAGGAGAAGGAAGAAGCGTGGACTCGACTTTATTCAAGAGTCTGATTGAAAGTCTCAGCTACCCCGCAATCACTAGACGAGATATCGTCTACAGTGTTGGGCTTCTAAGTAGGTATATGAAAGCACCAAAAAAATCACACTGGCTTGCTACAAAAAGAATCATTAGGTATGTCAAAGGAACCATGAAATTCAGTCTCTTCTATCCATACAATGATGAAGCAATATTATATGGATACTCAGACAGTGATTGGAGAGGTAATCAAGATGAAAGAAAAAAAAAAAAAAAAAACACCACAGGATATGTATTCCATCTTGGGTCGATTGCCTTTACATGGAACTCAAAGAAGCAAAGTTTGGTCGCTTTGTCCACATATGAAGCAGAGTATGTGGCAGCATCGTTCACATTCTGTAAAGCAATATGGTTGAAGAACCTGCTAAAGAAGTAGAAACATCCACAAGAGGAATCCACAGTTATATACGTGGATGACAAGTCAACAATCGAACTTGCCAAAAATCTGATGCAACATGGAAGACGCAAGCATATTTATACTAGGTATCACTTTCTAAGAGATCAAGTCAAGTAGAAAGTAGTGAAATTGGAGTACTGCCATACTGCTAAACAGGTGACAGATATTTTCACCAAGGCACTATCGACAAATGCATTCAGATGACTAAGGTCGGTGCTCGGAATGAAGCCAGTTATGGTTTGAAGGGGAGTGGTGGAACGTCCAAACCAATCTATTCAGATTCATCCAGATACATGCTCTTGCTATTTTCTAGATTCAACTAGATACATCCTCCCCTAGCATTTTCCAGGTTCATCTAGATCCATTCTCCCTGGAATTTCAGATTCATTCTTCCTGTTTAATACAGATTCATCTAGAAAAATGTTTGGCTACCTAATGCTATTTATTATTTTTAGAAATTTGTTGTGTATTTACTCCTGGTGAATGTATCATACAAGGGCAGTAGTGTCTTTTGTAATCTCATGCTAAACTTATAAATAGGAATGTTGAAAACAGGTAGCTGCATCAGGAAAAGCAGCAAGTTCTTTTTGCAACATTAGCTTGGTTTTGAAAAAGTAAATTTTAATATATTTTCTCTCTCTCCCTCAAGTGCAAGTGAAAGTGCTCTTGTCACCATTTGGGGTTCGTAGAGCCAATAGGCCCTGCCTTCAATATGGGTTGTCCATCATGTGAGGTTGCTTTAGATATTTAAGTCATTCATGGTTAGGGGCCTACCTTTAATGTGGATAACGTGAGCTTACCCAGACGTGGGTCCTCCATAATGTGGAGCCCTCCTTTGATATCGACTATCATCATGTGGGCCACCTCTTTTGTGGACCACCCGTCATGTGGAGCCTCATTTGGACTGTCTGAGTAGCTGTACAGTGACACTTGTCAGAGGATGAGTCACCCTGGTTTTATTTATTTATTATCGAAGGCACGGGGGATTCTGGATAGTTGTCCTAGATACACTACAAGATTAAAGGTTATACCCGACCCTTTGGCGGGATCCTTTCTTGGCGCTCGGTAAAACTGGGCGCTGGCACAAGATTAGTATAAATACAAAACCACAAAACCCTACAGCACTAGCCCTTGCAGATCACTCTCCTTCTCCCCACCCCCATGCACTCTCCTCTCTCTCTGCAACTCCTTGACGGACGCTGAGTCTCTCTCTGCAACTCTCTCTCTCTCTCTCTATGATCTCTCTGTAATTCCATGACGGACGCCGACTCTCTCTCTGATCTCTCTCTGCAACTCCTTGATGGACGCCGACTCCCTCTCTCAGGTCTCTGTGTGTGTGTGTGTGCAATCTCGAGCTCAATCTCTCTCTTGAGATCGAGTATCTTCAATGTTGAAACCCTAATTAGGATTTTACAATGATGAATTCTTAAATAGGGATTTACAACGTTGAAACCCTAATTAGTTGATAGAGGCGATTCCAAATGGCGTAGTAGGGGTTCTTCTTGTCAACAGACCAGGCGATTCCAAAAGGGTGAAGAGGCCCTTCAGCATCTGGCACGCATCTGCTATCATGTCACCATGTATAGTCGTGGCTCACTTGATGAATGGACCTTGTCAACAGACCAGGCTGAGAGATTCGTCGTTGGTCCACCCCTGATTTAACTAAACGGTTTTTTTTTTTTTTTTTTTTAGCTTGGCTCCGCTAGATATGAAATTTTGAAGAACCTAAGATTGAGCTTCAAGATCAAGGTCATACCAGATCCAGGGCGTTTATTACAGGGCCGAGGACAATTAATATCAAGCCTGATCTAAAACCTGGGCCAACCCAGCCCACCATTTGCCATCTGTAATTGGGATGTGAATGTGGAAGACTGACCAGATTCTAGCTGGTTTACAGTTCAAAGCAACACCTGTTTCTCATTGTTTTTGAGTTCAATGGATCCTATGTTTTGTGCTTGGCATGGACATTCTGGAGGTGGAAATGGAGATTCTCCTAGGTGATCATATTCCAAGTTTAACTAGAAAGGAATTTAATTGCAATTTGTACTCCATTATGAATAACACTAACCGCCGATACAATTCAATCATTGCCACCTAATTGAACTGAACAATTGCAATCCAACTCAGGTGCGTTTCAAAATGCAGCGTAAAAGATGCATTTAGATCAATGGATTATTTCTAGCCTGGTGAACCTGTGATTTTCTCTGTTTTGAGCTTGTAGATTATCTTTGCATTAAGTCGATGAAATTCAATTAGGCCTTAAAAGATTTGAATTTTATTTTGTATTGTGACTTGAATAAAAGATCTTATGTAATTGAGAAAACCCAAAAGCCACAACTCAGGTTTCTTTTTTTTTTTTTTTTTTTTTTTTTTTTTTTTTTTTTTTGCAGGATGCCAGTAAGGAATCTAAGTCTGTTACAAAAGCTTCTACAATGAAAGGTGTAATTGTCATTGTTCTTTGCATGTTTCATGCTTCCTGCAATAGCCCATTCAGAACTATTGTTGCTGAAAGTATTGTTAGTTTGCTTTCAGCAATCAAGCGTCGGATGGAGACAAATGTTGATGAATTGGGGAAAATCACCCACAACATAGAAACAAAATTAGAAGAAAATTCACCCATCTGAATTTTCTACTAGGCTGATCTCTTATATATGCATGGTTAACATGAGAGGTTCCTCACTTGATGAATGAAGTGGATTTCACACATAAGATGGTGGCCCCAAAGAGCCTGTTATAAATGGTATGTGTAAACCATATGGGAGCATCTGCTAGGGAAGATGTTTTTGCAGCTCATCTTCTTTTATCTGGTATACTCATGCTGTGAATTACTAGGAGTAATGCATATGCAGTATTCCATCAAGTTTTGTTGACATATTTGCATTCTGTTTTTAATTGTGATCCAATCTAGCTAGCATCTGCTAATTTGAATTCTTTATCTGCTATTTTTGCAGGATTAAGCAACACATCATTTACAGGTTAGTTCTCATTACACAAACTGTATAGCAAGGCAGTAAATTTTGTTAACTTGATATATGAAACTCGATTGCACAAAATCTTATAAATTTTATATTGCACAAAATCTTCTTTCTGTGGGGAATAAAAGAAGAATGTTAACATTCCGGTTCAAATGCAATTCTAGTTCCATGTGCTATTTATGCTCAGTATCCATGAATCTTGCATTATTTGGTTGCAACAGTGATAATCCTCACAGTCAAAATCTCTCTCTCTCTCTCTCTCTCTAATTTCATTTTATTACCAACAATTTGCTTTATTGTTGTACTTGTTTTATCTCCCCTTTTTATTGATACCGTCAACTATAATATAGCCCCTTTAACTTGTTGTTTTTGTTTACTCTATGTTATTGCCCTTTATTTTCAGTTTGTGCAAGTCTGGCCACGTTTTCATCTTTTGGTGCTCCATTCATAGTGGGACCACAATGTCAGCAATTTGGGTTACTGAACAATAAGCCTGCTTGTAAAAACTGAAAATTGAAATAGTACTCTATAATCCTTCGTACAAAACATTGCCTAATACCTGTTGTACATCATGAGTGTACATCATGCATACCAACTGTTGGATGAATTACCTCAAAAAGAGAATGTTTTGTGTAGATCTCACTTGTAGGCCCATTCTTTCTCTATCAATGAATCGTCCC
>JAJHSJ010001707.1:0-37333 GCA_021015155.1 Magnolia officinalis | reverse complement strand
TCTGGTCCATAGAGCCGGTCAAACGTAGATGTGCCGTGCTCCGCGTATACTGCCGCGGCGGCATGCCCTATACAACATAGGGGGTAGATCATTTGTGAGATAAGCACAACATACAATTCATAAAGCACTTAAGCATTCCACACATCATCAATACAAAAGAGGCTACATGCTTTTCATTCACCCAAAATTGTCATAATACATGGACTCAGAGTTACATGAATCACGACAGAAAATTCATGATAGCCATTACATTCACTACATGAAAAACACCCAAAACATGCTACTACCTACTACATCAACAACATGAAAAACATAAACCGCCTATCGCGGTAACCAACACAAAACAACAACACACAACACATGGATGACTAAGCATCCGAAGTAGGGGGTGGAGGAGGAGCATTCTTATCCTGCGCACAGCACAGGATGGCCTTCAACGTACGGGACATCTTCTTTGAAACTTCTCTTTATATAGGCGTCAGTCTCTTCAAGCTTGGCTCGAACTTGACCAATCTCTGCTGCAGGGCGGCTTGCCCTTCCTCAAGACGGGCAAATCGCGCATCAAAAGCACCCGATCTACACCATGCTCCTGAGCCATAGGGGGTGAACTCTCCTCAGTGGTCCTGAGCCTCAGGTTCTTCTTCTGTATATCATCACCGTCCTCCTCATCACTCTCCTCACCGGCACTATCCGACTCATCTCCAGATTCGTCAAGTCGGGCTTTGCCGCTGTTGAGGGCCGATCTTCATATTCTGAGTGTCGCTTCACTATGACTCGGACAGGCGCAAGATCCTCCATATTCAAACCTGTAGCCTACATCACGAGCCATCCTGCAGATCAGACGGCCAAATGGGAAGCGAAAGATCGTCCCTGGTAGAACGAACAACATGCACTATCTGAGATAGGATGAAGGTGGGCAGGCATATGTCGTCCCCATGTCCCATCTTGTACAAGAAGTCCACCATCAACCGAGTACATTCTGTGCGGTTACCCGACCGTGGGTACACGTTGTAGGTGAAAATATGATGGAGTAAACGGAAGTCCTCGGCCATTTTGTCGCCGCAATGCAGTTTCCTCTCCTCCAAGTAACCCGGGCGACCACAGAGATATCGCGTGCGGCGATCCCTTTCCCGCGCACTTCTGGAGAAGCTATCACTGGGGTGTACTTGACCACACGCGGCAGCTTTGTGATCCGAGCCACTTCATCCACTGTAATCGTGCGTCTAATGCCCCTCACAGAGAAACAATAAACTGAAGAGGCTCAACAAGATGCGTCCACGATGTGAGCATAGAAAGCGCGGGACCGTGTTCTCACATGCAGGCGACTCGCCATCAAACATAGAATTCCAACCGATGTCCACCAGGCGGTCCATCAGTGGGTGTAGCCCGAACATCCTTTCATCCACATGAGCTTCAAACACAACTTTGCGGCCGCGAAGCGCCCATATTCCATGCCTATCGGGTAAGCATTTCTGGCGGGATGGTCAGGATCCAGGTCCCGCTTCGACCTAAACTCCCGCACGGTGCTTGTGCCGGCCCCAACATCGGATTTTTCGGGAATGGGCTGGCCTACTTGGGCCGGCATCATCGGCCGCGGTTTTCCTCTTTCCCATGAGAAGATAGGATGGAGGAAAGAGAGAAAATGGTGGCCACCACACCAAGGAGGGCCATGAAAAATTGCCAAAATGGGGTTAAAGGGGCTGATCTCTTTGCTCCACCACAAACAACAATCCAATGGGTGTGGAAGGAGCACAAGAGGTAGGAAATGAAGAAGAAACAAGAAGGAAGTGGAATGGGTTAGTAGCTTACCCGATTTTGAGCTCCAAGGAGGGGTATGAGAGCTCCAACTTGAGAAAATGGGGAAAGGGAGGAAGCTAGGGCTGTTGTGGAAGGTTGGGGTGTGTGAGATATGGAAGAAAATGAAAGATTTGAAGGTTTGGAGGATGGGTTTTTGAGAAAATCGAATTTTGGGTTTGGTGGTGCTTGAAAAAGGGATGAAATGATGGAAAGGGGTGCTCCAGCCCCATTATCCCAATCAAACCCCATTTTCGCACGTGCCACAGTGTTAAGGGGGTTGGCCGACCAACCCACGCTTGAAAACGTCGCCGAAAAGTTGACCGGACCGCGGCCCGCCGCCCGAGCCGCGGCGCCGCCGCGGCCGGACTTGGCCGGAGCCGCGCTGCCGCGGTGGGGACCGTTGGGCACGTGCCCAGGGTGCCAAATGCACCCTGGTTTATTTGAAACTTAGTTTATTAACGTGGGGGGGCCCCGACCTCAGTTCGGCTCCAGAACGGGTAGTTCCGAAAAATTTGAACCAATCTGGTTTGTTTCTGATTTTTAAGGAATTATTTGTGGTGGATTGTGAGCTTGACACGTCAATAGACGGTCAAGGGGTGATTTGGAGTCCATGTGTGCGATCGGGATCGAGTACAGACTCGATCAACACGTCCGTTTTTAATGAATTTCACCGAACGGTGAAATCGGGAGACCCTAGAAGTGTTCCTAAAATTTTGCGCACCCTCCTAAGTATAATGCGACAGCGTACGTAGTGGGGACATAACTCAGGTCCGGTTTTAATCAAAATCATGCTCTGATACCAACTTGTAACGCCCTGAAATTCGGGGGTCGAGTATGAACTCAACTCCCGAGTTCCAACGCATCACTTATGCAACATACACAATGCCGGTTAAATGTTGTCTGAGTTAGCGCAATAAACATGAATGAGATTAAACCAAAACAGTAATTCATACTCCAGTTCAATTGTATATAAAAGCAAGCGGAAGACTAAAATTTATATTCAAGTATGTAAAGTAACAAAATTTTCTGAACTCCAGAGTATGAGTACTAGCTGAGCACCAATATACATGTATTGTTTTTAAGTCAAAACCCAAAATACAATCCTCCAAAGAGGCCCTGAGAATCCCGCGATGCAGCCGGCCTAAGCGAAGCCGTCAGAGTACTGCATGAAGGAGAAACTCCTCCTGGTCCTCATCAATGTCGGGCTCTGGCTCCTGAACCAAGGCGCCCTCTATACCTGCGACAGAGTCTGGTGGTGTGTACAACACCGTCCCGTAACGTGGGAGTGGAGTGAGTAGCTAACTCAGTGGAACAATAAAGCATAAGTTAACATGTTATCAAATCAACCAAGCAGTAATGATAAAGCAGTACAAATCAAGCATTTCTAACTACTCTTGTTAAGTGCAAAATGATATGACATGATGCTGTATGCCCTTGCCAAACCACCCTCAAGCGACATCATCTTACGTTCGCGAATGCTTACTCCCTCAGTGCGCCACATCTACAAAGCACATGCGGGTGCGATGATGCTCATGATTACCAAGTTTTTATTAATCCATTTCAATCAGCAGTAGTATTGGAAACTAAGGTACCTCCCTTGTATCATTCCCAACATGATCCATTCTAGGGTCGTCAATCCTAGTTATTCATACGATATTATAGTTTGAGAAGCTTAGTGAAGGCATCGCAAAGGGCTCGTCACCCGTCAGCGCGGATACAGATCTCACCGTATGCGGCTCAATTGCTGGCCGTCAGCTCGAGTACAGGTCTCACCGTACTCGGCTCAATCACTAGCCGTCAGCTCAAGTACAGGTCTCACCGTACTCGGCTCAACTCACACTCTAGTTGCTGTGAAAGACTCGTGGCCAATCACAGACCCTTGGAGTGTACTCGATGATACCACGGAGGACTCGTCGCCCGTCAGCACGAGCACAGATCTCACCGTACTCGGCTCTCGCCGAAGTATCGACAGCTCGAATACAGTGTCCCATACCACCGTATTCGGCTCACGAGTTAGTTGCGCAATGGTCACTACGGGGAGGCACATGGCCCCAGCGTAGGCCGACAGCTCGACCACGGTGTCCCATACCACCATGCCCGGCTCATGCGTCTTAGCGGATCTAGGTACCATGGTTAACGGGGATCGCCACTGGTAAGTTTGGTACCCTAGGTTCAAGCAGTAGCGACCAAACAGGGTGAACACATAAGTACACTTCGGTTTAGTTGGCGAGCCTGACTAGCTCGAGCGCACCACAAGTTGAGCGATATGGAGCGCAAAAGCACTCCGCGTGGCCAACCACTATCGCCAACCGAAGTACGACTCGGGTTCGCCGGACACGTCCTTTGTGGCGACATGAATCTCAGCCACAATCACAAGTCTGGTACCGAATGTTTGGACTATATACATAGTCCCAAACTCAAACAGTTTTCATCGTTAGCATGTGAAGTAAAGCATGATAAACAAGCAATACAAGCATGTTAGTAGGCATGTTATAAAGCATGAAGTAAAACATGAAGTCAAGCATGTTGCAAAGCATGTTGTAAGGCATGTGATAAAGCACTATCCCCATAGGGATACAATTGTGTGCGCATTACAATTGAGTGGTTGCGGTGAACCACCGCATGGAGGGGATCCTACATGTCTCTAAGGGAGTCGGAAAACCCCCTATCAGCGCCTATCTAAGGCACTAGTACATACACATGTACACATACAAGCATTTGCAACAAACACTTAGAATACACTATTCCAACATACATGACGTATGTTAGCCAAGTTCGGTTAGGGCTGTCCCTTCGCCACGAGAGTATTTTTCCCGTGTATACGTAATCATACAGCAAATAATCATTACAATTACATTTCCAAAATCCGCACGTATGCGGAATTTCTAGAATACGCAATTTCAACATACATGACATTTACACATGAACATGTATTTTTGCGATCCCTTTCGCCAAACTAGCATTTATCCACACATGATATAATCAAACATTAAATAAACATGTCAAACATTTTCTCAACAAAAATACGTATACGGTATTTCTACGTATATCAAGAGTATGTAAAATTCCATATTCTTTATCGCTAATCGAAACAGGAAACGGAAAGCACTTTGTACATGTGCATTTGCATGCAGATCATGAATCTATCATTATCTGACATTGAAAGCGTTGAAAACCGTAACTTATACACTTAAAGTCCTCACCTCAGCCCTTGGAATTCCAACGAATCAGCAAGGGTGTTGGAGCTTCCGTATACGGGAGTTTCCTAGCCTAAAGAGCGGAACCGATTAGCCTTTGCACATAACCTACCACTATTCAACCTCAAATCAGACCTAGGGTTAGGGTTTCTTACCTTCAAATGGGATGGACATCGCCGGAAAAACCCCTGGAATAGGGCGGTGTAGGCCGTGGGAGGAGTGGAAGCAGCAGGAGGAAGATCGGCTTCGATCTCCAAGCTTTCTCTCTCTTTTCTCTCTCTTTCTCTAAGGGTTTGTCCCAAATTCGTATGGCTGTGAGAGGGGCTGTTCTAAGCCCCTTTTATAGCCAAGAACATGTCCAAAATAGACTCAGGTTCAAGGGTGGCTGCATATGTAGGCAGTTCGCCACTTTCCAAGCTCAAAAGGTATGTTCTGGTGGCCCTCCTTGAGCCAAACGTCAGACTTAAGCTCACCATCTATGGATCTACGTGAGATTACGTTTTCGACTCGATCGGATTCCCAGATCGCACGTGGCGGACCACTTTCAGTTCAACGGTCAGTGGGCCACGATCAGAAATTCTGAGTACATGTAAATGTTCCTGAAATTTTTCTTAATCCGAGGGTGTAATTTGGTCTGATTCCGACGGTCAGGTTGCTTAATACTGACGCGCAACCGAAAGATGCCAGATCACTATTCCAGATATTTTTAGTTGGATGGAAATAGTGTTTTTCACACTCCTTCGCTCCGGATCGAAATAAATGGCCGTGGGACATCGGAATCGCCTGATTTTTGAGATGATTGTCAAGCCCAGTGGGGCGGTTCTGGTTCCTTAGCTTCGTGTTAATCGGACTCCCGAGGTGCGATCTAGACCTCATACGAAGTTTCGTTTCAGTCCCGAGAGCAGACGGGTAATGAGTTTGGCTCTAGACTTTTGGGTAACCTAGAGTCACTAATTCTGCAAGTTTTGGGTCTTGCAGATCGTATTTAAAGCGATCCCAACGGATTTCATGACTAACCGAGTTTAGTACTTAGTTAACTTTGTTAAATTTCTAAAGGATTTAATCCTATGTGATTTCTGGTCGAGGTGGTACTCGGCCCAATGTACGGAAATTTTCAGGTCGTTACATGTATCCCACACTCAAAACCCGAAGGGCAAAAAACCCGAAGGGCGTATATATACACGAGATGGAACCCGAAACCATATCGAACGGACATCGAGGCCCAAACCACATGAAACAATGGAATCCGAGGGAGGCCTGCACATTTTTGAAAACCCTGGGGGTGATGCCATTGTCCCTAGGGTGATGCTATCGCCCTAGGTCCAGTGGATGCCGATGGCATTGCGCCTACCGCAAGGCCTTGCTGTCCGGTTCGCCCAGACCTGGCGGGCTGCAGCGGGCCGGTCAGGCCTATGGCTGTGTGCACTTGTGGGGCACACGAAATCGTGTGGAGGCCCCTATACCCCCCCCCCCCCATTTGCTTCATTTCTCCGTTTTACACCCCTTCAAGCTTTCCAAACCTCTCAAAATTTCATTTTTCCCTCTCAAATCTCCCCTCCATTCGCATATCTTCTTCATCTTCTTCACCACATATCCATCTCCATCATTCCCTCAACTTCACCTTCTACAACCACCTATCTCCTTTATTCTCTCTCATTTGAGCACACCTAACCACCTTTCCATCTCATACACCTCCAAATCCACCAACCCATTCCATATCTCAAGCTCCCTTGACTTTCTGGTCTCTTTTCAGCTTGTGGCTGCGATTTTCTCCCTTTCCACACTTCTTTTCCTCCTGGGAAAGGAGAGGGCTTCCACATATGAAACTGGGCTAGTTGCCCAACCTATCCGAGGAAGAAATTGGGCGCCAAAGCAAGTACAAGTGTCACACGAGAACGAAGGACGAAGCGGGACCTCGATCCCCAAGTTCTGCTTGAGAGAGCCCTACAGCCAGGCATCACACATGCTGGGTCCCAGGGTCATAGAGTTTTGTGTGAAGCACACGTGGATGAAAAGTTATTTGGGTTATATCTGGTGATGGACCTCCGGTTGAACGCCGAATGGGGTCCCATATTTGAAGGCAAGTTACGCGCGTGTGACAACACTGTCCGAGCCTTCTATGCCCACATACAAGATCTGCTACTAGAGCCTCTACAGTTCACTATTCTCGTGGGAAGGCGGGAAGCCACGGTTGACATTGGTTTGATAGCTCGGATTATGGGGATGGAGTGTGGTGAGGTTCATGCTAGTGAGAAGATTCTCAGGAGTGCGCGTGAAAGAGATCGCCGTACTCGATTTCTTTGCGGCCGACTGATCCACTGGAATCGAGGCAACTGCCTCCCAGTGACCAAGATGACTCAAGACTTCCGCCTACTCCACCACATATTCACACACAATATGTACCCTAGGTGGAGCAATCGCTCCAAATGCATGCGTTTGATGGTGGACTCTCTATACAGAGTTGGGCAGGGAGACAAGTTGTGTCTGCCTACATTTGTCCTGCTACAAATAGTTCAGACCACACACTCTCCTAGGATAGGCATTTCACTCCCATTCGGCCAACTTATATGCAAGCTTGCTTGTGAATTCAGCTACAGACTTGGTGCAGATAATCTTACGCCGATCCATTTCATCAATAACATTATGCTTAACAACATGGGTATTGGGCCACGACAACGTCGAGCCCGACTTGATGAGCCCAGGGATAAGATAGAATAGGACAGTGTAGAGGAAGAAAGTTGTTGTTCACTCCCCAAGTATAGGGTTGTGATGTAGTAATAATCTCGGTAAGACCGAGGTCGAATCCACAGGGACTGAAACCTGTACGTAATCTGAAGTTAACCGAACTAGAACTAGCCTAATATAAAATCTAAATGAACGACTCGGAGGAATAATGATAGAATAATTATTTAAAACTTAAAGAATTCAGGGAAAGGAAACTAGGGACTCAGAGGATCCACTTGTAGAGATCAGGGAGATCTTATGCCTGCTTCAAAGACCATAAAGATAGAACTGAACTTACTTGATATAATTTCCACGAGATGAAAGGTATATGAATTTGAATGGATTCCATCACCAAACCATGCCCAGAAGACAAAGCAAACAACAGAATTAAACTAATTACCAACTAATCAACATGTCATGAAGGTTAGGAAGGGTACCGACATCCAACCATGCCCAGGAGGCGATGGTGAACAACAGGGCTTCCTCACGTCATAAACATCAACAGGAAAGAGAAATACTTAAAGCCATTGTAGACCCATTGTAATTTCAGTCACAACAGACCATTAAAAACTAAAAAATATTCCCATAATAAAATTAAATCAAAATCCATTCAGTCTAAACAAAAGGCACAAGCATAGACTCATCTTGTCACGCTACAAGCTTCACCTCTTAGCCCTAGCTAAGAGGTTTAGCTCAACATGATGGAGCTAAATCCCAACATAATTCATAAAGAAAATAAAAACATAAAAAAATAACGAACTCCAAAACCTCTCTCTTTTTGCTCCACAGCCGCCTTCACGTTCCCCAAAAAGTCCCCCCCTCTCTCTCATCTCGTCTTCCTTTATACTATGCACTGACGGTGGAGAGGCACCGACGTTGTTGCTGTTTACACAGCAATTGTGCGTAATGGAGTCGGCGAATGTACATTACTGCTTTTTAGCCTATGGATGCAAGATCTAAGCCATTCAACCACCATTGCTTTGGTCGGCCATCCCCTGGAATGTTTTTGGACAGTCAAGATCGATGGACCGATCCTATCTATGATCACAGATCATCCCAGAGCGTTCCGAGCTCCTCGAACGTGCGAATAGAGCCTACGTAAGTCATCTTACGCTGATGTGTTGGTGGGGCCCATCATAGGTATCTTTTGAAGAATCCAATCCGTCCATCAGATTCCTCTTGGAATTTCATTTGAAACGGTGTACTTTTTTTTCCTTCTATTGATGAGACCCACAAGATTTCCAGTGCACCGTCTATCCTTCGTTTGAACGGACAAAATCAGATCCTCGCTCTTGCTTGGAATACTTCCACCTAGGCCTTGGTAAGTGGGCCCTATTAAGTCTGATGGACGGTTCCGATCGAACCATTGATCTACAGTGGTGGCCCACAAAGATCGTCCGCAGGCTCTGTTTGCGAACAGAGCCTACGCAATGCTGCGCTGTGTTGGTCGATGGCCCTCACCTTGATGTTTATGGAAAAATCCATATCGTTCATTCGACTCGTGGTGAAAAACCACTTAGAATTGTATATTTTTTTCTTGATTTTAGTGCAGCCCACCGTAGCGAACATTTTCACCGTCAAACCTGCGTTTTCTGATGATCAGCACGTGTACACGTGTACAGGCTAAAAGAGAAAGATTGGCGAGGGTCACGCCCCACCTCTGGATGCAATGGACGGTTCAGATCATCGGTTTGAATGATGGGTGGGGTCCACTATCAAAAAATGGATGGACAGCGTCTGTCCGCTATTTGCTTTTTGCATGGGCTCGGGTCAGCACCTGCTGACCCCATTTCCTGGTGTAGTGCACCTATGTATTGCGCACTTGCGCTGTCAGTGGGGTCCACACGTAATGTTCGTGAGAAATCCGTACCGTCCATCCGGTTTGCCATATCATTTAAGGTGTTGAGTCCAAATTTGAGGCACATCCAGATGTCATGTGGGCCCAAAATTGATGGTTTATAGGCTGATCTGTCCGTTGGGACACTTATACTGAGATCCAACGGCTGAAATTCGACGTGTACAGTTAATTTATGGTTCTCAGACCATGTATGAAGTTTCGAACCGATCAGATGGTGAGAACCCTGTGATTTTGCATTCTGGATGATTTTTTGGGCCTCTTGAGCTTCAGTTTCCCGATTTCCTCATATCTCTGGCATGTAATTTCATCGATCTTGGTCCCCTGGAGTCCGTCTCATGCCTTTGTGCATTCTGAGCGTTAAATCTATGCTTTAGTACTCTTTTTCACTTCATGTTCTCACATACGTCCTGCATCATAAACACAATTAAAATAGGCCGTTTAACAGTACCATGTTCATAAATTCAGGAATTAACTGGGGTCTGATATACAATATTTGACCCTCAACAGTAGTGAAGAAGATGAAGAAAATTAAATAGAAGAAGGAAGTGAGGAAGAAGAGGAGGGGTCCCAAGACTCAGATAGGGAGCCTCCTGTTACGGAGAAAGACCGCCATGATCAGGCCACCCTGGAAGTCTCCTGACTCAGATTGAAGAGAACCAGACAGCACTGAGACAAGAGGTCAATGAGAATCAGGCCTATCTGAAACAAAAATTTAAGAGGATGTCTCGTACTCTGAAGACCCTCCTGTGTTGTATGCAAGACAAGGGTGCTCCTCTGCCATCACCAGAGTCGGACGACTAATCATATGTTGTAGTCGTCTTTGGGGTTTTCTTGTTTTCTTGCTTTCCTTTGTACTAGCCATGATAGGCTTAGTTGTGTGTTGGTTTGCATAGTGTTTAAAGCTTTTGCTAGATTAGCTTACATGCATCTTCTGTTATGATCTATGTAAGTCTACAACTCATGTATTGTGACAATTTTGGCTAAATGAAATGCATGAAGTTTCTCTGATTTGGATGTGTATAATTCTTGAAAAATTGAGAATTGTTGCTCAAACCTTACACATGTTGCACCCTATGTTGTGTATAGGAAATGCCTCTAAAAGCTACTCGGAGCACTACACGTCTGGCACTTGGCGGATCGTTTGACGGGGCACCTCCCTTAAGAGATAGCCACACGGACCCCAGCTTGGAACCTAACAGTGACACGATGCTGGATTCATAGTCGGCCACTTGACCCACTGATCGGCCAACACCTTCTGCACAACCGATTCCAGAACAGAATCGTGCGTCTACCTCGACGCCACACATGCCTCAGGTGGCTTCTCCTCCTGACAGGTTGGAGTAGATGATGCTCCTAATACAACAACAACAGCAAGTTTGGGCCACTATTATGGGGGTCATTGCCTAGAAACTGAATATGGTCCCGCCTGCACCACTTGTGCAGCCTGCTGGGGATATAAATACCAACGGTCTTTTTGAGCACTTTTAGCGTTTCCATCCTCCCACTTTTGCGGGTACTCACAGACCCGAGGAGGCTGAATACTGGCTTAATCTCGTCTCTAAGATGCTGAACCCGCTACACTGCACTGAGGCAGGATAAGTTGAGCTGGTCACTTATATGTTCGAGAAGGAGGCTAATCTATGGTGGGATAGCATCCTACGAACAGTTCCCGCAGGACACGTGTGGACATGGGATGCTTTTGAGCCCCATTTCCATGGAAAGTATTTCTCCCCTCACATACCGTAATGAAAAGGAGGTTGACTTTCTTCACCTCCGATAGGGAGGAATGTCTGTGTTAGAATATGGGAACAAATTCACGGATCTAGCCAGATACGCCCTGTTGATCATAGCAAACAAGCCGATGAAAATGTGGCATTTTTCAGATGGTCTGAAGCCCGATATCCACACTAAGATGTGTTGCGCTAGCATTCCCAATTACGTCGAGCTAGTCAACATGTCTCTACGAGTCGAACAAGATGGAGACAGAGTTTCTCGGACACGTATACCAATGACCCCAAGGCCTCAACCCGAATTATAGCACTGGTCAGTCCTAGGTAAGAGGCCACATGTAGACTCGCCTCCCAGGCTCATGACTTCGCCAACCCAGTAGAGATGAACGTGTCGTTGGTGTACATATTGCAACAAAGGGGGACACACTGACCCCTTTGTTTTACTAAGATGAAAGACAACGGTCTCATGCCACCTCAGAAGATCGACCGTCAGCTGCCACGTGTTATAGCAACTCCACCTTAGCAACCTATGGCAGTGCAACCAAATCACCCTCAACAAGCATGTATACATGCACTAGCGACTAGAGCATCTAGGAAAGCAGCTGCAGCGCCCTTAGCCTCTGAAGTCACTGCCCACATTCAAGGCACCAATGTCATAGTACACATCATTGATAGAAGGAAGACCAATGTATTGAGAGGTCGTTTCCCATTTCATGTCGAGATAGGTCCTAAATTACACATTATTCTGACATACGGATCAGGACATAGATTCTTGAGGCTTGAGAGTAAAAATAATTTTTAAGGGGGGTAGAAAAGTTATGAACTCAGTTGGGTTAAGTAGGTACACTTGTCTACCCACTGATAGACGCAACGGAAGCTTGGTGGCTAATAGCCCACTGGCCCAGGATCGAAGGAAATTGATCCAGGTTATACGTAAGGTTAGGTCACTAAATAGGATCTGAATCTTCCTTAGAATGTCAATAATGAAGTCATCGAAGGAAAGCAATTAGGGTTCAAGTATTAAACCAGTTCATATTAAAGAATAGGCCTAACAATGGATTTCTATAAAAAATTATAAAAATAATATGGTAACTAGAGGTGACAAATATGTTATAAATAATAGAAGGGTTGAAATGAAAAATTTCTACAACTTTGAATTGCCAATAGATTGGTCATATCTTTTCATATTAAAGTTTAGTATTTGGTGTCTATTTAGAAATTATTTATAATCATACTAGGAATCATCTTGTGATTAAATTTAATTATACATATATATATATTAGCTATTTTGTGCAATTAAATTAGGACCCTTGAGTAGGATTGAGTTTCATAATTTAATACTACATAAGCTCATGTTAGAGTGGACCACAGTAAAATATTATAAGTTTCTTATCCCCTTGTAAATTCAATGTTCATACCGTGTCGAGGAAATGTCCCTCTTCTTTCCTTTCCCACGGCCTTATGTTACTAACATTCCAAACTTCTGAAATATTTTAGAACTCTCAACTCTTCCTTCCCTCTCGAAGTTAATGAAACCGAAGTGCAGTCTGCCCATAACCCCCTAGCCGTATGATCGAAATGGTGACATACAAATATAATTTTAGGAGATTGAAACCCTTCTAGTATAGCCTTTTAAGTATGAGCACCATAGAAGAACTTATTATCCACCAAGTTAAACATAGATTAAACAAGAACCCTTGTTGAACAAGACATGAAGGACAACCTTATAAACATGAGGCTTGAACCTCCTAATGAATTATAATACTCCTTAAATACTTAGGATGATCAGATTTCAGAATTTCATAACCATATCCCTACGAGGCATTCGCGACTTAACTCAATTCTCAATCCTGGGTGATTACCAAGGGACTCACTGCTTTAACTGAGCAGAAGACTAGGATCTATTAGGATTAGGAAGTGATACAACGTGTTGTCTGCCCTGCTCAGGCGCGCAGTCGACGTATCGGATTTGAGCCTACCACAACTGTCTTTTCGTATTAGCCCAATCATAAAGAATAGATTATACCACCCTTAGGTAAACTTTATCATCAAACACTTAGCATGGTAATAATGATTTGGACATTTATTTTCTGTAACATCCCGGATTTTTGCCAACCTGGGATTAGACATCCTTAGGCATTGGGTCAATCTTAACACCTGATTAACTTTTCAAACGCTCAATTCAAAGCCTCAAATCCCGTCTTGAACCATTTTCTTCACAAATCCCACCCTTCACTATCTTGTGCTTTCAATTTTTCAAAGCACTTTCGCCCTAGACACTATCTTAAACTAGCTAAGTAGTAAAACTTGGATCACTTTATATACAAACTGCAAAGGCCTAAGTACCACCTCGACCAAAAATCACGTAGGATTAAATCCTTTAGAAATTTAACAAAGTTAACTAAGTGCAAAACTCGATTAGCCATGAAATCCATTGGGATCGCTTTAAATACGATCTGCAAGACCCAAAACTTGCAGAATTTGTGACTCTAGGTTACCTTAAAGTCTAGAGCCAAACTCATTACTCGTCTGCTCTCGGGACTGAAACGAAACTTCGTATGAGGTCTAGATCGCACATCGGGAGTCCGATTAACACGAAGCTAAGGAACCAGGACCGCCCCACTGGGCTTGACAATCATCTCAAAAATCAGGTGATTCCGATGTCCCACGGCCATTCTTTTCACTCCAGAGCGAGGGAGTGTGAAAAACACTATTTCCATCCAAATGAAAATATCTGGAATAGTGATCTGGCACCTTTCGGTTGCGCGTCAGTATTAAGCAACCTGACCGTCGGAATCAGACCAAATTACACCCTCGGATTAAGAAAAATTTCAGGAACATTTACATGTACTCAGAAATTCTGATCGTGGCCCACGGACCGTTGAACTGAAAGTGGTCCGCCACGTGCGATCTGGGAATCCGATCGAGTCGAAAACGTAATCCCACGTAGATCCGCAGATGGTGAGCTTAAGTCTAACGTTTGGCTCAAAGAGGGCCACCAGAACACCCCTTTTGAGCTTGGAAAGTGGCGAACTGCTTACATATGCAGCCACCCTTGAACCTGAGTTTATTTTGGACATGTTCTTGGCTATAAAAGGGGCTTAGAACAGCCCATCTCACAGCCATACGAATTTGGGTGCAAACCCTTAGAGAGAAAGAGAGAAAAGAGAGAGATAGTCTTGGAGATCGAAGCCGATCTTCCTCCTGCTGCTTCCACTCCTCCCACGGCCTACACCGCCCTATTCCAGGGGTTTTCCCGGCGGTGTCCATGCCATTTGAAGGTAAGAAACCCTAACCCTAGATCTGATTTAAGGTAGGATCGTTGTAGGATATGAAAAAGCTGATCGGTTCCGCTCTTTAGGTTAGGAAACTCCCGTATACGGAAGCTCCAACACCCTTGCTGATTTGTTGGAATTCCAAGGGCTGAGGTGAGGACTTTAAATGCATAAGTTACGTTTTTCAACGCTTTCAATGTCAGATAATGATAGATTCATGATCTGCATGTAAATGCACATGTACAAAGTGCTTTCCGTTTCCTGTTTCGATTAACGTTGTAGAATATGGAATTTCACATACTCTAGATATACGTAGAAATACCGTATACATATTTTTTTTTTGAAAAAATATTTGACATGTTTATTTAATGTTTGATTATATAATATGTGGATAAAATGTTAGTTTGGCGAAAGGAATCGCAAATATACATGTTCATGTGTAAATGTCATGTATGTTGAAATTGTGTATCCTAGAAGTACCGTATATGTGTAATTTTTGGAAATGCAATAGTCATGATTATTTGATGTATGATTATGCTATACATAGATAAAATACTCACTTGGCAAAAAGGTTAGCCCTAACACGTATTTTGCTAACATACGTCATGTATGTTGTAATAGTGTATTTTAAGTGTTTCTTGAAATGTCTGAATGAGTAGTAGTTAGCAAATTGTAAAGTATAAGGGTGTTGAGATATGATTCTCAACCTCTTTTAACTATGTGTATGATCTCCTTTGATAGTTGTGTGATTAGGAATTGAATATGTACAAACTCATGCTTGTGTTGTGATTCATAACATGCTCAACTGCTTTATGATTTTAACTATGTAATGCATATGTTTAAATTTATATTTACGTTGTATGATCCGTCATGGGTGATGGGGGATCGGAGCAACGAGTGCGTGCAACAGCCCTGACAGCCCTAAATGGATAATACTAGGCTTTGATTGTATGATTTGAATCCTGATCCATTACTGCTTTATATATCTGCAATTGATTGTGTTTGGGGCTATGATTATGGCCCAGGCAATCGGTAACGAGATTGAACTCGTGGCTGAGATTCATTTGCCACGTGGGATGTGTTCGACAAACTCGAGTCGTGCGTTGCCTGTCGGCAGTGGCTAGGCCACATGAAGTTGTTTATGCACTTCATGTCGTGCAGCTCAACGGGCGATCGTGCTAGTCGAGCTCGTCAAGTAACCCGATCTGCCTTATACATGTTCACCCTGTTTGGACGCTACTGCTTGAACCTAGGGTACCAAACTTACCAGTGAAACCCCCTTTTAACCATGGTACCTCGATCCGCTAAGACGCATGAGCCGGGCATGGTGGTATGGGACACCGTGGTCGAGCTGTCGGCCTACGCTGGGGTCATGTGCCTCCCCGTAGTGACCATTGCGCAACCAACTCGTGAGCCGAATATGGTGGTATGAGACACTGTATTCGAGCTGTCGATACTTACGGCGAGAGCCGAGTACGGTGAGACCTGTACTCATGCTGATGGGAGACGAGTCCTCCGTAGTATCTTCGAGTATACTCCAAGGGTCTGTGATTGGCGACGAGTCTTTCACAGCAACTAGAGTATGATTGGAGCCGAGTACGGTGAGACCTGTACTCGAGCTGACGGCTAGTGATTGAGCCGAGTACGGTGAGACCTGTACTCGAGCTGACGGTCAGCAATTGAGCCGCATACGGTGAGATCTGTATCCGCGCTGACGGGTGACGAGCCCTTTGCGATGCCTTCACTATGCTTCTCAAACCATAATATCGTATGAGATTAACTAGGATTGACGACCCTAGAATGGATCATGTTTGGGAATGATACAAGGGAGGTACCTTAGTTTCCCAATACTGCTGTTTGAAATGGACTAATAAAGACTTGGTAATCATGAGCATCATCGCACCGCATGTGCTTTGTAGATGTGGCGCACTGAGGGAGTAAGCATTCGCGAACGTAAGATGATGTCGCTTGAGGGTGGTTTGGCAAGGGCATACAGCATCATGTCATTTCATTCTTGCATTTAATAAGAGTAGTTAGAATTGTTTGATTTGTACTGCTTTATCATTACTGCTTGATTGAATTGATAACATGTTAACCTATGCTTTACTGTTCCACTGAGTTGATCACTCACTCCCACGTTACGGGACGGTGTTGTACACACCAACCAGATTTGTTGAGTTTCAGGTGGTGGCGATGCTTGTGAAGCAGAGCCGGACTACTTCTATGATGATAGGAGGAATTCTCCTATCTGTATCTCTCTGGCAGGTCAATGAAGACCTGATATTGTATTGACGGGGCTTTGCTACATGGGATAGGAGGCATTACACTTCCTCACATTTGGTAAAGTTTAGAACTGCACTTGTATTTATTTAACCTGGTAATGTTTTCACACTCTGGAGACTCATCATAAATTATATATTTTATCTATCTATCACAGTCTTCCGCTTACAAACTTAACTGTCTCTGGAGTATGATATGCTGTTTTGGCTTAATCTCACTCATGTTCAATGCACGAATTTAGTCAACATTCAATCATCATTCATTTTGTTGTATAAGTGATGTTCTGGAACTCGGGAGTTGAGTTTATGTTCGACCCCCGATTTTCAGGGCGTTACAAGATGGTATCAAAGCATGATTTTGATTAAACCGGACCTGGGTTATGGTCACACGACGCACTCTGACGCACTCTGACTTAGGAGGGAGCGACGGGATGTAGAAACAGTCCTAGGTATCCCGATTTCGCCAATTGGCGAAGTTCATTGAAAACGAACGCCGAAATCGAGTATGTATTCAACCATGGTCGCACAGGTCGACCTTAAAACACTTCTAGGTTGTCTAGTGAAGGGTCTAGATCATAATCCACCTCATCCTAATCATTGAGAATCAGTAAAATGTGCGATAAACGTGATGAGGATAACTACCCCGAATCCTTGGAGCTTCTCTGGACTCCTCCTAGAGACTTCTCGAATCTACAAGAGGAGAAAGCAGAAAATAGAAATAAATTCTAATAAATTCGAAACTGATTAATGAATGACTAAAAACGAGTTCACAACCCTTTAAATAAGGATACCAGGTAATGGGAAAGAAATCAGGAACAAACTACAACTAAAACTTCTAGAATTCGCGACTTACTATGGGTTGTGATGTCTACTAGTGGATAAAGTTTTCGGTCAAAAAATAGTAAGTGTCCTAAACGACTTCACCAAACTGTTCTCCTAATTATTCTAAACTCTTTTCTCATTGGGCACAACTCCTAAAGCCCAACGGATGAAGAGAAATCAAACTAAAACTACTACTTTGGCAAAACGAAATTGAAGCGTGGAAATAACCGTCAATCGGTCGGTTTTCTCGCAATTCCGGGCTGCGCAACCCGGCATAGCAGGGTTGGTTGGCTTCATTAGCTCGTTCTACCCCAAACTCATATATTTTACGTCAGATAACTCATTCCGGATTGCAAGTTAAGTCCGGTTTAACCCGAAACTATCCGAAATTGAACGAACCGGAGTCGGGGGCCTCCCCACTTAAATTTACTAAAACCCAGGGTCGAACCAGGGTGTTTCTGACACCTTGGGACTATGCTGAACAGGGCCCCACCGCGGCGGCGCGATTCCGGCCAAGTCCGGCCGCGGCGGCGCCGCGGCTCGGGCGGCGGACTGCGGTCCGGTGGCCCACCTGGTGTGGGGCCGGGGCTGGGATGGGTTGGCCTGACCTCCCCTACCCCCTGGCACGTGCCATTTTGGCAATTGTTTAGGATTTTAGGGGCTGGAACCCCCCTCTCTCTCGCATTTTCCCTTCTAAACGCCCTCCTCTTCCATTTTCAGTTTTTCTCCCTCAAATCCTTCCTCCAATCTTTTAATCCACCATATTCGGCCATGATTCACGCACTTCCATCGATCACAGCAACCCCAACCACCTACCCTACCCCTTTTCTTTCACGTTGAGCTCTCACATCCCTCATTTGGAGCTCAAAACCGTGTAACTGCCTAACCCATCCCATTCCTCTCTTGTCCCTTCTTCATTCCCTGTCAGTGGGGCCTCTACAAACCCTGTTGATACCCAAACTCGTGAAGAGTCAGCAACTCCAGCCCCTTTTCACCCTTTTGGGCCCGTTCGGCCAACTACATTAAGCGAGATTGGGTGGATGAAATTGTAAAAAGAAATAATAAATGTATGTGTAAAGTATTGTCCCTAGGTTGGCTGTATCCCATGTTTTCTAATGCCATGTTTGGAATGTATGCAATAAAGGGTATATCCCGGGTGTTCCTCTTACACTTAGGAGTTCCGATTCCTGGGATTTGGAAATCTCATCTCACACTTTCCGACACAAGGCTCATTTTCCAAAGCCTATACCAATAATTTTAATCCCCTCCCACCCTCCTACCAGACAAGCCACTTCTAATTCCGAGGTAGGATTAGTAATGCGGTCCCATTCAATACAACTTAAGACCACTTGCCAAATAGTGTTGAAGTGATAAAGTCCCTTGATATACATTAACCCACCACACTCTAATAGCTTAAGCTTTTAGAGTAAATGGTTGTTTGACAAATATGACCCTTAGAGTTTTGGACTTGAGCGGTGCTCTTAGACTTAGACAGGCCTGACCGTGTAGGAAATCCAACAAATATGTAATGTGAACCTTCGGACCCTCTTAGTTGGAATGAGCATATGTGTAATGCTCGAGTATAGTTAAATTTAAGTTCAGGCAACTCAATTCTACTTAGACAACGTTTGACCTTAAGCAATAAACAATTTCCTATATTAGAAAGGGTATAAAATCATCTAGTGTATAAGCATCGACTTTGGACTCACCTATGGATTCCCGCTACTCCTCAATTAAGATTAGGCTACTGGTTAGGCTAAGGAGAGTACAAGACTAATTAATTATGCTAAGCCAATTGAATAATAGACTTAGTTATTCGGTTTAACCGACTCAGACCCACTACACAATTTTCTTTCCGTGTTGGCCCGACCATTTACAATTAAGAGTTTATGATTTTGTCCTTGAAAAGTGTTAGGAGTATATCGCTGATAGAGACTTTGTCTTTTAGGCCTAAGGAATTACCCAAATGGGCAACAGACAGTTGGGGATTAGGTCCCAAATCGCATGCCATGTTGGCATCCATATTATGTTTATAAATGTAAAAAGATAGCCTGCCTATTAAGCTAGACATAATTAAATAGGATAAGTCTGGACCGTGACAAAACTCCTTGGTAGAATTAGGCATCTTGCCTCAAACTCACACCCGTCCGTGATAGCTCTTTTCTATTATCCTAGGTACCAAGACTGATGTAGTGGGAGACCGCATTTCATTTCATGTCAAGGATAAGACTTAAATTACACCTTGTTCCGTCATACGGATCAGGACATAGCTCTTGAGCCTTGAGGGTGAAAATAAAATTTTAAGGGGGGTAGAACATTATGAGCCCAATCTAGTTAGGTCACCTAATACGCCTCTTTGATCAAAGTGGCGCAGCGAAAACACGGTGGACCCTACCCCACTGGCCCAGGATCGAAACGGTGCTCGTTGAATACGAACATTATAGAAGCCCTAGCCTGCCCTACTATGAGAAACCGTTTTAGGATGATTTAGTAAGATTTGATTCACCCTTTCCTTGGACATAGATAATATCGAGGACTCTCTTAGACTAAGACCTAAAGGGCAACCTTAGAATAAACAATTTGAGCCTTTCAATGATGGACATTCCCTACTCTTAGAGAGTGATCGGACTACGGAGTTACTGAAATATACAACTGCGAAACATTCGCGGCTTGACCCAATTCTCAATCCTGGGTGACTACCAATGGACTCACTGCTTGGCCGAGCAGAAGACCAGGATCCACCAGGATTCGGAAGGGATACGATGAGCTTCCTACCCTGGCCCGGTAGATGATCGATGTATCGAGCCCACTATTACCGTCTCTCCGTGTTGGTCAAACAATGAAAACAGTTATCTTACTCTAAATTGTTGGGAATTGTCGTCGAGACTCCAAATAGGTAAAGAAATAAATGGTAGCAAACCATCAGGGTATGAGAAATGGATAAAAAAAATTAAGTTTTAAGGGGGGTAGAGTAAAATGAACCAGCTGGTATATACCCTACCACGCGTGGAAACTTGGAATCAATAAGTCTTAGGCGAATGAAATAATAGAAATCTTCCCTTATTACCCTTAGCCAATTTCGGGGACGAAATTTTGTTTTAAGGGGGGTAGATTGTAACATCCCGGATTTTTGCCAACCTGGGATTAGACATCCTTAGGCATTGGGTCAATCTTAACACCTGATTAACTTTTCAAACGCTCAATTCAAAGCCTCAAATCCCGTCTTGAACCATTTTCTTCACAAATCCCACCCTTCACTATCTTGTGCTTTCAATTTTTCAAAGCACTTTTGCCCTAGACACTATCTTAAACTAGCTAAGTAGTAAAACTTGGATCACTTTATATACAAACTGCAAAGGCCTAAGTACCACCTCGACCAAAAATCACGTAGGATTAAATCCTTTAGAAATTTAACAAAGTTAACTAAGTGCAAAACTCGATTAGCCATGAAATCCATTGGGATCGCTTTAAATACGATCTGCAAGACCCAAAACTTGCAGAATTTGTGACTCTAGGTTACCTTAAAGTCTAGAGCCAAACTCATTACCCGTCTGCTCTCGGGACTGAAACGAAACTTCGTATGAGGTCTAGATCGCACATCGGGAGTCCGATTAACACGAAGCTAAGGAACCAGGACCGCCCCACTGGGCTTGACAATCATCTCAAAAATCAGGTGATTCCGATGTCCCACGGCCATTCTTTTCACTCCAGAGCGAGGGAGTGTGAAAAACACTATTTCCATCCAAATGAAAATATCTGGAATAGTGATCTGGCACCTTTCGGTTGCGCGTCAGTATTAAGCAACCTGACCGTCGGAATCAGACCAAATTACACCCTCGGATTAAGAAAAATTTCAGGAACATTTACATGTACTCAGAAATTCTGATCGTGGCCCACGGACCGTTGAACTGAAAGTGGTCCGCCACGTGCGATCTGGGAATCCGATCGAGTCGAAAACGTAATCCCACGTAGATCCGCAGATGGTGAGCTTAAGTCTGACGTTTGGCTCAAAGAGGGCCACCAGAACACCCCTTTTGAGCTTGGAAAGTGGCGAACTGCTTACATATGCAGCCACCCTTGAACCTGAGTCTATTTTGGACATGTTCTTGGCTATAAAAGGGGCTTAGAACAGCCCATCTCACAGCCATACGAATTTGGGTGCAAACCCTTAGAGAGAAAGAGAGAAAAGAGAGAGATAGTCTTGGAGATCGAAGCCGATCTTCCTCCTACTGCTTCCACTCCTCCCACGGCCTACACCGCCCTATTCCAGGGGTTTTCCCGGCGGTGTCCATGCCATTTGAAGGTAAGAAACCCTAACCCTAGATCTGATTTAAGGTAGGATCATTGTAGGATATGAAAAAGCTGATCGGTTCCGCTCTTTAGGTTAGGAAACTCCCGTATACGGAAGCTCCAACACCCTTGCTGATTTGTTGGAATTCCAAGGGCTGAGGTGAGGACTTTAAATGCATAAGTTACATTTTTCAATGCTTTCAATGTCAGATAATGATAGATTCATGATCTGCATGTAAATGCACATGTACAAAGTGCTTTCCGTTTCCTGTTTCGATTAACGTTGTAGAATATGGAATTTCACATACTCTAGATATACGTAGAAATACCGTATACGTATTTTTTTTTGAGAAAATATTTGACATGTTTATTTAATGTTTGATTATATAATATGTGGATAAAATGTTAGTTTGGCGAAAGGAATCGCAAATATACATGTTCATGTGTAAATGTCATGTATGTTGAAATTGTGTATTCTAGAAGTACCGTATATGTGTAATTTTTGGAAATGCAATAGTCATGATTATTTGATGTATGATTATGCTATACATAGATAAAATACTCACTTGGCAAAAAGGTTAGCCCTAACACGTATTTTGCTAACATACGTCATGTATGTTGTAATAGTGTATTTTAAGTGTTTCTTGAAATGTCTGAATGAGTAGTAGTTAGCAAATTGTAAAGTATAAGGGTGTTGAGATATGATTCTCAACCTCTTTTAACTATGTGTATGATCTCCTTTGATAGTTGTGTGATTAGGAATTGAATATGTACAAACTCATGCTTGTGTTGTGATTCATAACATGCTCAACTGCTTTATGATTTTAACTATGTAAGGCATATGTTTAAATTTATATTTACGTTGTATGATCCGTCATGGGTGATGGGGGAGCGGAGCAACGAGCGCGTGCAACATCCCTGGCAGCCCTAAATGGATAATACTAGGCTTTGATTGTATGATTTGAATCCTGATCCATTACTACTTTATATATCTGCAATTGATTGCGTTTGGGGCTATGATTATGGCCCAGGCAATCGGTAACGAGATTGAACTCGTGGCTGAGATTCATTTGCCACGTGGGATGTGTTCGACAAACTCGAGTCGTGCGTTGCCTGTCGGTAGTGGCTAGGCCACACGAAGTTGTTTATGCACTTCATGTCGTGCAGCTCAACGGGCGATCGTGCTAGTCGAGCTCATCAAGTAACCCGATCTGCCTTATACATGTTCACCCTGTTTGGAGCTACTGCTTGAACCTAGGGTACCAAACTTACCAGTGAAACCCCCTTTTAACCATGGTACCTCGATCCGCTAAGACGCATGAGCCGGGCATGGTGGTATGGGACACCGTGGTCGAGCTGTCGGCCTACGCTGGGGTCATGTGCCTCCCCGTAGTGACCATTGCGCAACCAACTCATGAGCCGAATATGGTGGTATGGGACACTGTATTCGAGCTGTCGATACTTACGGTGAGAGCCGAGTACGGTGAGACCTGTACTCGTGCTGACGGGCGACGAGTCCTCCGTAGTATCTTCGAGTATACTCCAAGGGTCTGTGATTGGCGACGAGTCTTTCATAGCAACTAGAGTATGAGTGGAGCCGAGTACGGTGAGACCTGTACTCGAGCTGACGGCTAGTGATTGGGCCGAGTACGGTGAGACCTGTACTCGAGCTGACGGTCAGCAATTGAGCCGCATACGGTGAGATCTGTATCCGCGCTGACGGGTGACGAGCCCTTTGCGATGCCTTCACTATGCTTCTCAAACCATAATATCGTATGAGATTAACTAGGATTGACGACCCTAGAATGGATCATGTTTGGGAATGATACAAGGGAGGTACCTTAGTTTCCCAATACTGCTGTTTGAAATGGACTAATAAAAACTTGGTAATCATGAGCATCATCACACCGCATGTGCTTTGTAGATGTGGCGCACTGAGGGAGTAAGCATTCGCGAACGTAAGATGATGTCGCTTGAGGGTGGTTTGGCAAGGGCATACAGCATCATGTCATTTCATTCTTGCATTTAATAAGAGTAGTTAGAATTGTTTGATTTGTACTGCTTTATCATTACTGCTTGATTGAATTGATAACATGTTAACCTATGCTTTACTGTTCCACTAAGTTGATCACTCACTCCCACGTTACGGGACGGTGTTGTACACACCAACCAGATTTATTGAGTTTCAGGTGGTGGCGATGCTTGTGAAGCAGAGCCGGACTACTTCTATGATGATAGGAGGAATTCTCCTATCTGTATCTCTCTGGCAGGTCAATGAAGACCTGATATTGTATTGACGGGGCTTTGCTACATGGGATAGGAGGCATTACACTTCCTCACATTTGGTAAAGTTTAGAACTGCACTTGTATTTATTTAACCTGGTAATGTTATCACATTCTGGAGACTCATCATAAATTATATATTTATCTATCTATCACAGTCTTCCGCTTGCAAACTTAACTGTCTCTGGAGTATGATATGCTGTTTTGGCTTAATCTCACTCATGTTCAATGCACGAATTTAGTCAACATTCAATCATCATTCATTTTGTTGCATAAGTGATGTTCTGAAACTCGGGAGTTGAGTTTATGTTCGACCCCCGATTTTCAGGGAGTTACATTTTCAAACCTCAAAGGTAAAAACTTTTAAGGGAGGTAGACCATTAAGAGCTAGGCTAGTGTAGTATTATATACCCTAACACGTATATAAAGCTGAAACCAACAGAACAAAGCAAATGAAATAATAAAACCTTTACTTATTACCCTTAGGCAATTTCGAGGATGAAATTGTTTCTTTAAGGGGGGGTAGATTGTAACGTCCGAAAAAATCCGTACAAAGGCCCGAGTACCATCTTAGGCAGAAATCACTAAGGACCGAATCCTTTATAAATTATACAAAAATTAATTAAGTGTTAAATTGAATTAATTAGTAGATTAGCTTGAACCACTTTTTATATGAACTGCAAGACTCAAAACCAGTAGAATCGCTAACTCTACATTACCTAAAAACCTAGGATCAGTCTCAAAACACAGTTACTCTCGGGAGCACATTAAAACTCCATATCGGACCTAGACCGCACATCGAAAGTCCGACTACCGCTAAACTATACGGTTATGACCACCTTACTGGGCTTAACAACCATCACGGGAATCGAGCCCAAATAGTATCTAGAAACGCGCAACTAGAGCCCTGAGTAAAGTGTGAGAAATGCGAATATCTTTAGAAAATTAACTCAGATTTAAATGAATTGGGTCGTTCGCTTATAGGCCAAATTTAAGGGTTTGGACCGTTGGATTCTAACCCAACTACACTCTTGGATCAGGGAAATTTTCCTAAACATGTTAGTGTACTTGTGGCCCTGATCGAGTGACGATAGCCGTTGAACTGAAACTACTCCTCCACGGTTGATCCACAAATCCGATCGGACCGAAACCTTAACCTGGCTTGGATCCATTGTCAGGGAACTTTCTCCAAACCGTAGGCAGGTAATGGACCTCCAGATGACTTTTGGGTATATCCTAAGTATATCATTGCCCTAGGGCCATTGACATCACTTCTGGGCTTATATAATGCCCTAAACCCACCCCTCTCTCATTCCATACAAATTTCCTAAACCCTAGGAGAGAGAAGAGAGAATAGAGAAGGAGAAAGTGTGGAGAAGTGAGAGAGAGTGAGAGATAGTTGTTGGGATTCATTCCCACCGCTCTACGTGTCAAATTGTCTCTCCCGCGTCGCTATACCAGCAGTTTCAACTCCATTTTTAGGTAAGAAATCCTAACCCTAATCTATTTTAGGAATCCAAATAGGAAAAATGGTGAAATAGCTAACCTATTTCATGTTATAGGTAGTCATTGTGTCGTAGACAAAGGCATAGTGTACGAACCGAGTTTGTAATCGGTGAACCGACGAAACGTGCAGACTATAAATGTTTAGGTTATGGTTTTCAAGGCTTTCAATGTCAGTTAATGATTTATAACTGACTTGATTGCTACCACATGTACTTAGATACGATGTTTTCCACATACTACACATATATGAACTATGTTGTGAATATAATGCATTCCATGTGTTTGTTGAAATGTTCGAATGAAAGTGAAATCATGATTTATGCTTGCCATGACTATTAACCTAGAATACGAGGTTGTTGTATGTATGACAATCCCCTTGTGAAAGGATTTGTCATAATATATGCCGTAACTAATTTAGTCTATATATGTAGTAAAGTGTAGTCTAAGTGTTTATTGAAATGTTTGAATAGACTTGAAATGATGATTTGTGCTTGTTATGAATTCTAATTTAAGATTCATGTTTGTTATATGCGTTATAGCTTATGCTGTGTAGGAAATCGCTGTATTTCATGTCATAACTAATCTAGTCTATGTATTTGGTAATGTGTATGCTAAGTGTTTGATAAAATCTCTGAATGAGAAATTGTCCAATGAATTGTATTTATTAAGGGTGTTGAGATAGGATTCTCAACTACCTTATCTAGATGCATAATCTCCTTCATGTAATCTTAATTTCAACTGCGTGACTTATGTATAAACTGCATATGTATAATAACATGTTCTCTGTGTTTGATAAAATGCTCAAATGAGTATTGTATTTAGATTGTTTGTTAAAATGCTTATAAGATTATCACATGTATCCACATGCTGCATTTGAATATGATTGAGACTACTACATAGTACAGGCAATCGGTAACAATTCCTATTTGAGTGGTCGAACCAGTCTCGCCACATTGGATATGTTCGATGAATCGAGGTCGCATGACGATTATCGACAGTGGTTAGGCCACGCAGAGTACTTATGCACTCCATGTCGACTAATTCAGCGTGCGCTCGTACCAATCGAACTTGTTAAGTAACTCGATTGCATATTGTGTGTTTACCATGTATGGACACTACTGCTTGAACCTAAGGTACCCCTTACCAATGTAAAGACCCATTTCAACCATGGTACCACGATCCGCTAAGACTCATGAGCCTAGTATGGTGGTATGGGACACTGTGGTCAAGTTGTCGGCCTACGCTGGGGTGACAAGCCTCCCCGTAGTGACCAGTGAGTAACCCAAACTAGTGAACCGAATACAATGGCATGAGACACCGTATTCGGGCTGTCGGCCTACGCTAAGGTGATCAGCCTTCCCGTAGTGACCTTGAGTATAAATGAGACCTACCCCGGCGCAGCCTGGCTGTGGTCCCCAGTTGGGTTGGTGAAGAACCTTTGAAAATAGACTACCAGTTGGTTGGGCGTTGGTCGAGTAATCTCGAGTATAAAACAGGCATATGCTGAGGTGACGAGCCTCTCCGTAGCGACCTATAAATTGCCTATCGTATGTGACAAGATAGGATTGACGACCCTAGATGGATCATTGTTTGGATAAATGATATAAAGGGAGGTACCTTAGCTTCCTAAACCTACTATATGAATTGTCTAATAAAGGACTTGGCTAACACGATCATGCACCGCATTGCATGTGCCTTTGGCGTAGGAGTTGAGCACAGTGGAAGGGTTGCATGCGCGATCGTGAGATGATGTCGTAGAGGGAGTGCATGCGAGGGCATGCATCATTAACACATATCATTCTTGCATTAACCAGAGTACTTGGGAATGCTTGTTGTATTGCTTTATCATTACTACTTGACTAAATTGATAACATGTTAACCTTTGCTTTATAGTTCCACTGAATTAGCTACTTATTCCCACCTGGGATGGTGTTTTAAAACACCAACCAGACTCTGTTGTAGATGCAGGTGATGGTGGAGTCTATGCAGCTGAAATGGACTTCATGGACGAGGAGGAGGAATTCTTCTATGTTCAACTATCAGGCGGGTCTTCGTAGACCTTGTTCTGATTCGATGGGATTACAGGGTTACATGAATTAGTTGGACATTTATACTTTGATATTTTGTAAATTTTGGAATCATACATGTATGTATTCAGCCTAGTAACATACTTATAATCTGGAGGTTGTGAAACACTACTATACATTATATACCTATCTTAGTCTTCCGCTTGCTTAATTTAATTATCTCTGGAGTATGATATGTTGTTTTAGTATAATGTCACTCATGTTTAATGCACTAATATGGACAACAATTAAATATCATTATCTTTGTTGCATAAGTGATGCGTTGGAACTCGGGAGTTGAGCTTTGCTCGACCCCCGATTTTCAGGGCGTTACAGGTAAGTGCTTCCGTCATTCTTGTTGTTAATTCTATCAGTATAGAGTTGGACTGGAACGCACTAACTTTGTCTTTGACATCAGATTCTGACATAGTTGTGGTGAGTAAGGGAAAATTTTGGGGAAGGCTATTAGGATTTGGGGATAGCACAGAGCCAAGGAACGAAAACCTGGTTCTGATACCATAACAATAAATCGTTTCTGGTATATTTTGATATCTTTACAATGATTCAATAGAAGAATATATAGAAGATATTATAAATCTATATTTAGCTACACAGGTTTCCTAGCTATAATTACGGACAGAAAAAGATTTCTCATTCAAACAATGACCTCCGATCCTCCCCTGGTTTCTCTCTAACTGATAACTATGACAACTCATGCTAACAAAATCTGTGTCCCTCAAATGCACTGCAGTATAAATGAACAACAAAGTTTGTTTGATGTGTATAATTGGTGCAAGTTGAGCCATCCACTACGTCGCCGGACAGATTAATGGGTCTGATCACCTATGGTAGCCATCCTGAGTGTGGAGGTGCCCCGAGGATTACAACTTAATGTCATCCCATGGACCACTTGTTTTCTTAGCCGAAGAGTACAGGTGATTGAAATGTCACATGTTTTGGCTATAGATAATACAAAACCCACACCGGACGATGGGATTTACAATGGAGTGCACAAGTGACTAAGGGTATTTTTGTCTTTTGATAAGATTCCCCAAAGGAGAACCACCCAATTATATTGGACGGATTGGGATCATATTTACCCATTTACCTCAGGTAGGAAAATTTAGGCCATGTTTAGATAGTGTAGATACTAATTTATGACAGAAATAACCATATGGACCGAATTTGTCCAGGTAAGGGTTTTGTGGGGCCATCATTTTATCTACATTGTTCATCTATTTTTTTAGAATATATTTTGATTATGAGCCACAAAAAATGAGACATTTGAGGCTCAAGTGGATCAGATGTGATGATTGTACTCTAACTATTAAAAACTTTATAGGGTTACAGAATTTTTGAATCAAGCTGAAATTATTGGTTTCTATTCATCTAAGCATGGGTGACTTTATGAACAAATTGAAAGGCAAATAAATATCATGGTTGCTCCTAGAAAGGTTTCAACGGTGAGTATCATTGTGACCGCAGACCGCAACTTCCTCTGGTGTGGTCCACTTGATAGTTCAGATTTATCTAATTTTTAAGTTAATAATACCTTAAAATGATATGGGAAAATGGATGAACGGATTTATCTAATTTATCCACTTCAACGCCCGTAAGAGATTTCTACTGTAATTGATTATAAATTTATACTGTTAACAAAATTATTTTTAGCTTTCATTTGACCAATGAATTATTGTTGAATTACATATTTAATCAGGACATGTAAAAATAGTTTTTTTTTTTTTTCACGCACATGCAGTCACACTGCAGTAGTTAGATTTCAGAAGGATGGGCTATCTAACTTGTGTTGAAACTCTTGTGAGTACAGTACATAGGAATGAGTAAGGACCTCTATGTAGAAATTGTTCTCCATCAAGCATACTCAGTATTACTATAAGGCTGACCTCTGCCACACCACGGTGTGTTCCACATCCACCCCATCATCAGACATGTTCCCTCTGTCAGGCAGAGCCCAAAATCCGGTCCAATTTCATAACTTAGATCAGCCACCCCAAAGAAAGTAACTGAGAGTGAAACGCCCACTGTAGTTTAATGGACAGTTTGGATGGCTCCCCACTCGCACTGGCCTCGCCCAGCTCAAACATACGATCATTAATGTACATTTGAAATTATGTTATCTATTATGGGCAGATCCGAGCCCCTACAATTCCGATGATCGACATCCCCCTAATTCGATCGAACACATAAGAGTCAATCTGAAACAATAAATATTATTGAAGGAAGATTCCCAGCCTGGTCACAGTTGAGCTCCCGCTCCGAGGCTGGTAGTCAGTTCGGAGTGATCTAAGACCGAAACAGTCGGCGTGAAGCTCAGATCGAAGACTTCAGACCGCCCCACTATTGTCCGACGAGAAAACTCAACGCGACAGGATAGGTCCGTCGCCCGTCTCAGAGCTCGGAGGGGAGACCTCCAGAATATTCAACAGATAAATCAAGTTCATCATGAGTCCAGGCCGGGGCTCGGCTCGGACTCGAGATGCGATCCCTGTTTAAAAACTCAATGATGAAGGCTCATGGGCATGCTGGTCCAAATTCGAGGCTTGAAGTCAAGGCTTCTTTGGCCAGGGATTTCGAGCCGAGGCCGAGGTGAGGCGGGATGAGGACGCTCCGTGCGTTAAACAAGGAAACTACCTTAAGCGGACACGACCGATTGTTTTGTCCGCAAATACGCACGACACGCTACACAATCTCTGGATTACGGACCATATCTCCACGATCACAGTATTCCACTGATTGAGTGAATCGTGCCGAGATTAATGGACCCAGGTCGTGCGATAGTCAAGTATAAATACAATGAAACTCCATTGCTACAGGTACGCAACATCTTGTACTTTCCCTCTATTCTTCAACTTAGACCCAGTTTCCCTTGACTTGACTTAGGCATCGGAGGGTCCCCTGCTTAGACCAAGGTCTCCTTTGCTCATTGCAAGTGTGCAAGTTCAAGAGGCTGAAGCGATTCGAAGCGGAGAGTCGTCCAGATTTAGTCATCAACATTTTTGGCGCTGTCTGTCGAAATCTGATACGAAAGGTCAGGTCCCTATCCTTGAGTATAATGGTGAGAGGAAAGAAAAGAGTAGTTATTGCGGAACCAAAGCAAAATGATCAGATGTGTTCCTCTTCACTAGTTCACGCCGAATCAGCCCCAGGGCCTTCCCAGAGCTCTTGCAAACGGGCAAGCAAGTATCGAGCTATGCAAAGTAAGGTATAAGCCCTTCACGATGAAATTAACCAGATGAAGCAGCAACGGGAGCCGCGACCACATCCTGCACAGGAAAACTTCGTTCCAGAACCGGTTGGTCCAGTTGTCGAAGCCCATTCCACGTCGAGGAGCATAAGACCCGAGGGCCTCAACGCCCACCCGCTCGGGCACCAGTTTCGATCCAGAATCCTCCCCCGACCCAAATTCAAGTTTCGGCTCATAACACAGCTACTCGAGCTCCGACAAATGCCTCGGTCACCTCGGCCCTGACACCTACAGATCTCCGCCACGAGCTAGAATGGAGAAGGGGAAGGAGGACTCCCGAAATAGAAAACACCCACGAGATAGTAACTGAGAATAAATATCCTTGGGAAACACGGTTCGCGGAGCTTAACAACAAAATTTTGACACTAGAAAAGAAGCAGCAGCCGTCATTAGTTCCCGCCGCCATTCCGGCGATGATGGAAGATACCAAGCCTCCCTTCACCTTGGCGATCATGAACGAGGTGATGCCACAGAGGTTTCGGATACCTCCTGTCATCCAATACTCTAGGCCCGGTGACCCATCCGAGCATGTGGAAGCTTATCGTTCGTGGATGCAAATCCAGACAGCAACAGACGCGATGATGTGCAGGGAGTTTTTAATCACACTCGCTGGATCCGTTCGGAGTTGGTACCGTCAGCTCAAACCCAATTCCATTGGCTCCTTTGCAGAACTTAGCCGATTTTCCTTACCCAGTTCATAATCGGTAAGAAGAGTCGGAAGCCGAATACTCATCTGTTCACCATCAAGCAAGAGCCTAAGGAATCATTAAAGGACTACATCGCTCGCTTCAATGAGGAAGCACTACAAGTGGAAGACTACGACGACAAGATGACACTCTCTACCGTGCTCAGTGATCTGAAAGAAGAAAAGTTCACCTTCTCCATTGGAAAGAATCCTCCAAAAACGTTAGCCAACCTCGTCGCCAGAGCTCAGAAATATACTAAAGCCGAGGAATTCTCTAACGCCTGTAAAAATGTCCAAGTAACAGAGCCGACCTGCAAGGGGAAGAGGCCAAGGAATGAGGAACCTCAACTATCCAGTAAAGGACTAGATGACCGCGCTCCTTACGATCGTCGTCCGAGCAGAAAACCAGAGGGTAAATTCTGTTCATATACCCCCCTCAACACATCTACCGAGCAGATTCTATTAGACATTAGGGGGCACAAGCTTCTGACTTGGCCTGTCTGTATGAGGGCCGACCCGGATCATCGAGACAAGCGCTATATTGCCGCTTCCATCGGGATCACGACCACAACACAGCTGATTGCGTGGATCTCAAGGGTCAGATTGAGACCCTTATTCATAAGGGACATCTGCGCCGCTATGCCAAGGGAGAAAGAAGCATTCAGAAAGAAGAGCGAGAGCGAAAATAGCTGAATAACACCACGAAAGAGCCAGCTGAAATCCACACCATCTTTGGGGGCGCATCCTGTGGAGGAGATTCGAACAGGGCTCGGAAAGCTCACTCTCGGAAGTCTGATCCGGAACACTACATCCGCTTGACCGAGCGGCCGAGCAAAGAACTTCGGGTCAGTCCGTGCAGCATGATGCGCTAGAGATCCAGCATCCACACGACGATGCCCTAGTGGTTACTATGACTATAGCCAACTACAAGGTGTACCGTATCCTGATCAACACTAGAAGCTCAACAGATGTAATCTACTCTGAGGCTTTCAAAATAATTGGGGTTCTGAGGTCATGCCTCAGACCCTGCACGACTTTGCCGGAGAACGGGTGATCTCCGAGGGAGCTATCTGCTCCCTGTGACTGCGGGAGAAGGACAACATCAAGTCACCCTCATGGTGGACTTCTCGTTGTCAACGTGCCATTAGTGCATAACGTCATTGTGGGATGACATTCTCTCAATGCAATGAGGGCAGTCGTCTCCACCTATCACCTAATGATGAAATTCCCCGCCGAAGGCGGGATATGCTACCTCTGAGGCGACCAGCACGAAGCTCGGAGATGTTACGCAATAACAGTAAAGAAAGGGTCTGTGAAGCAAGCACTCACAATCCATATTCTAAATCCCAAAGGATCTGCAGAAGACTCATCCGTAGAAGACTTAGAGAAGGTACCGCTCGATGAGGCAAACCCAAACAGAATTGTTCAGCTCGGAACATCGTTGAGCCCTGAATAGTGGTCTGAAATGCTGACCTTCTTATGGCAACATAGAGACGTCTTCGTATGGTCGCATGGGGACATGCCCGGGATCTCCCCGGATGTTATGGTCCACAAGCTGAACGTGGACCCAGATCACCAACCCATGAAGTAGAAGAGGAGATTGTTCGATGCCGAGCTGTACAAACCCATAGCCGATGAAATCTCCATTCTGCTCGACGCCGGCTTCCTAGAGGAAGTACATTACCCCGATTGGATCACAAATGTGGTCCTTGTCAAGAAAGCCAATGGGAAATGGTGGGTTTACGTAGATTACTTAGATCTGAATAAGGCGTGTCCGAAAGATAGCTTTCCATTGCCTCAGATTGATCAGCTAGTGGACAGTACAGCAGGCCACGAACTACTCTTCTTCCTGGATGCCTACTCCGGGTATAACCAAATCGTGATGCATCCCCCAGACAGGCAAAAGACTACCTTCGTCACTTACAAGGGACTCTACTGTTACCGGGTCATGCTGTTCGGTCTAAAAAACGCTGGTGCCACGTATCAAAGACTGGTTAACCAGATATTCGCTAAACCAATCGGGCATACTATGGAAGTGTATGTCGACGACATGCTTGTGAAGAGCATCAAGGCGTCCGATCATTTGACAGATCTCGGAGAGACTTTCACTATCCTCTAAGAATATCAGATGAAGCTGAATCCTACTAAGTGCACCTTCGGAGTTGGCTCTGGTAAATTCCTCGGGTTTCAAGTCAGCTAGAGGGGCATTGAAGCAAATCTCGACAAAATCGAAGCATCCTTGACATGAGTTCGCTTTCGACTGTCAAGGAGATACAATGCCTCACTGGATGAGTAGCAGCGCTCGGACGGTTCATATCTAAAGTCATGGATAAATGTCTCCCATTCTTTCAGTAGTTGAAGAGTCATAAGAAGGCAGAATGGACGTTGGAGTCTGAACAGGCCTTTCAGCAGCTAAAACAGTATTTAGGTTCACCACCCCTACTATCTAAGCCCGAAGAAGGCAAGCCCCTGTTCCTATATCTAGTAGCCTCTGCCTCGGCTGTCAGCTCGACTCTGATTAGAGAGGTAGGAGGCAAGCAACATCCCGTTTATTATGTGAGTAAAGTCATGGTGCCCGCCAAGATGAGATATCCAGCTCTGGAGAGTTAGAAATCTGCCTAGTCTCTCAGCTCGGAGGTTGCGTTCGTACTTCCAGGGCCCATTCCGTCGTTGTATTGACTAATTCTCCCCTTAAACAAGTCCTCCAGAGGCCAGAAACGTCAGGTCAACTAATCAAGTAGGACATCGAACTCGGGGAGTTCGACATCCAGTTTCGACTAAGGACGAGAATTAAGGGCCAAGCCGTGGCCAACTTTATGCGGAATTCACTACTTTGAACGGAGGGATTAGTGTCGAAGTTAAAATGACTCCCTCGTCTCTTCCCCCAAGTGATCAAAAGGCGAAATCTGAACCAGGATGGATTCTCTATGTAGAAGGGTCATCCAATGTTAAACGTGCCGGAGCAAGGATTGTCCTAGTCGCGCCTGATTCCACGCCCATCCAGTATGCAATCAGACTCGGTTTCAAGGCCTCTAATAATGAGGCGGAGAGTAGGAGGCTCTGCTAGCTAGACTCAGACTAGAAGCAAGTCTGGGGGTTCAGTCCCTTCAGGTACGATGCGACTCTTAGCTGTAGTGAATCACATCTCCACCGAATACGAGGCCAAGGAACCTAGGATGATTGCTTATCTAGACGAGGCGAGGAAACTGATAGAAAGATTTTGAAGCTGTACTATCAGTCAGATTCCTAGGACGGAGAATTCCTAGGCCGACGCCCTAGCGAAACTAGCCTCAGCCACGGAAGGGAAGATTCCGCGAGTCATCCCCGTGGAGTTCATAGAACATTTGAGCATCGATCAGGTGGAGAAGAAAACGGTCAATCCAGTAGATGATACTCCGAGCTGGATGGACCCGATTTATAGCTACCTCACATTTGGTGACGTTCCCTCGGATAGGTTGGAAGCTAGGCACCTAAGAGTCAGAGCGGCACGGTACGTAGTCCTGGATGAGATATTGTACAAAAAAGGGCATTCACAGCCCTATCTCAGGTGTCTTCGACCCGATGAAGCGGATTATGTGATTCGGGAAATTCATGAAGGCATCTGTGGAAATCATTCTGGCTGTCGAGCCATAATTCTGAAAATACTCCCCCAAGGATATTTTTGGCCGACCTCAGGGAGGACTCAAAGAACTATGTTCAGAGGTGCAAAAAATGTCAACGGTATGCGGCTGTACCAAGGCAACCTGCAGAAGAAATGACTCCTATGAGCAGTCCGTGGCCATTCGCTCAATGGGGGATCGACATCATCAGACCTCTACCCATATGGAAAGGGCAAGTCAAATTCGCCATTGTCGCAGTCGACTATTTCACCAAGTGGGCCGAGGCAGAGTCCGTTGCAAAGATCACGGAACAGAAGGTAGTCAATTTTGTATGGAAAAACATCATCTGTCAGTTGATTCCATGCACCATTGTGTCTGATAACGGCAGACAGTTCGATAACGACAAATTCTGAAGTATGTGTCAAGGGTTCGGCATTGTGAACACGTATTCTTCGCCTCAGCATTCACAATCAAATGAACAGGTGGAGGCAGTTAACAAGGTCATTAAATACCATCTTAAAATGAAATTAGAGAAAGCGAAAGGCAACTGGGCTGAGGAGCTCCCATTTGTCCTCTGGGCTTACAAGACTACGAATTAGTCGTCTACTGGAGAAACCCCATTCTCACTTTCCTACAGTTCGGAGGCGATGGTGCTGGTCGAGATTTGACTCCCCACAGCTCAGGTCAGAAATTATCAAGAGAATCAAAACACCAAGCAGATCGCAGCCAACCTGGACCTACTTGAAGAAGATAGGGACATCTCTAGACTCTGGGTCGCTGCTCAACATCAACAGGTGGCAAGGTTCTACAATTCTAAAGTCAAGACCAGGCGGTTCCGTTTAGGGGACTTAGTCCTTCACCAAGTTTTTCAGAACACCGGAGAGCCGGGGGCTGGGGCACTCGGGCCTAATTGGGAAGGGCCTTACCGTGTGGTCCGATAGACCAAACCAGGCTCCTACCACTCAAAATATCTCGACGGCCGTCAGCTCCCCCACCCCTGGAACGCCGAACACCTAAAAGTTTACTGTCCTTGAGGAAATGGCCTTTGAGGCCCCCAATAAATGTACGCCTTCGAGCGACTAGCCTTTAAGGCTCTCAATAAAATGCGCATCTCTTTCTATATACATGAACGGATTATCTACTAAGAAAAAGTTTCCTCTCATATGCAGGGGCAGACTTAACAAACTGATCCCTTAAATAAGGGGTTAGAACGTTATCCCACGAAAAAATTCTACAAGGCATCCCCTCATAGTCAAGGGAAAAGCTGATGGGTAGTTCGACTCCTCAAAGAGGAGTTGGCTCATCGCCCGACTAACAGATATACTAAAAGTCGCTTGCCAATCGAGGGAGGAGCCGACCCCATAGGGGTCCGAACTTAACAATGACGATACGACAAAGTTCAAAGTCCTACGAGACGACATTGAAATGAGCTAACCTATCAAGGAGTTAGCTCGACAATGTCCCGAAATGAACCGACCTGTAAACGAATTAGTTCGGTAATCAACAATCAACATCCAAGAATCAACTACGGATTAACATGTAAAAAATCGTCATCGATACGCCCTCTCCAGAGGGTCAAAAATATCATTTATCGAGTCATTCACAAAAAAAAAGACTTTAGTTCAGAAAAGATATAAAAAAAGAGATATTGAAAACTATTCAGTCGGAGGAGGACGAGGAGCTTGGGAGCCAGGGGCTTGATCCGGGCGAGCATCTTCGGAGGGCTTCTCTCTTGCATCTTCAGGCAGCAGAGGCTCGAGGTTGAGGTCTAGATACAAATCCTAGACTGCTTCAATGCAAGCGTCGAAGCCACAGTTGTAAAACTTGGTAGCTTCGGCGACCCTCTCCTCTAAAGCCTTGAAGGCATCCACTGCATCAGCCACTGCCACGACCAGGGAGGCCTTGTCCTCAGCTCGTTGGGCCTCCTTTTCTCGGGAGATGGCTTGGCTCCGTTCTT